>JACAXG010000583.1:0-15696 GCA_018881555.1 Amblyornis subalaris
GCTTTCAAGCACTCGGGCCACCCTTGGCTGACATTGTCCAGCTGTTTTGAGAAATAGGCCACAGCCCTTCGCTGGTTTCCGAGATGTTGTGCCAGTACCCCTAAGGCAACATTCAGTCGCTCACGTGTAAAAAGTTCAAATGGTTTAATTAAGTCCAGCAACCCTAGGGCAGGGGCCAACATGAGAGAGTGTTTCAGTTGTTTAAATGCAGCCCTTGTACTTTCTGTCCATATAATTCCCTTTTTGTCTGCTTTTAGGGCTCCATAAAGAGGTTTGACTAGGAGTCCATAATTTGGTATTCACAGGCGACATCAACCTACCATTCTCAAGAAAGCTTGCATTTCTCTCACGGTATGGGGCTCGGGAAGACGACAGATGGCTTCCTTCCATTCTCTGCTGAGCCGTCGATGACCATGAAAGATCTCAAGCCCCAGATAAATCACTGCTTCTTTGGCAACCTGTGCTTTTGCTTTTGAGACCTGGTATCCATTTAGTCCCAAAAAGTTTAGCAAGCTTATGGTTAACTCAATACAGCTATATTGTGATTTTGCAGCTAATAAGATATCATCAACATATTGAAGAATAACCCCTTCTGGTTCCTGTCTTTTCCAATCTTCCAATTCCTTTGCAAGTTGGTTTCCAAATATTGTTGGGCTGTTCTTAAAACCCTGAGGTAGCACTGTCCAAGTTAGCTGACTTTTTCTCCCAGTCTCAAGATTTTCCCACTCAAAAGCAAAAAGTTCTTGGCAATTTTTATGCACAGGAATACAGAAGGTGGCATCTTTCAGATCTAAAACAGTAAACCACCCCAGTTCGTCTGTGAGTGTGGATAAAAGGGTATATGGGTTTGCTACAACTGGATGTATATCCTCTGTTATCTTGTTAATTGCTCTCAAATCTTGCACTAATCGATAACTCCTGCCATCAGTCTTCTTAACTGGCAGAATGAGTGTATTATACCTAGATTCACATTTCACTAATAACCCAAATTTAAGGAATTTCTCAATTATAGGTGCTAATCCCCTGCGACTCTAATTTTAAGGGATATTGTTTTTGCCTTACTGGTGTGGTTCCTGGTTTAAGTGTGATAATCACAGGCTCTGCTCGTTTGGATCTTCCTGGGATTTCATTGGCCCACACTATGGGAATGACAGCATTTTCAACTTCTGTGGGGATTTCTCCATGATGTTCYTGTAYRAAAAGTGCAGCTAYYTYGACAAATTTAGTTTCAGGAATTATAACTTGTATTTCCCCACCCCTTTTGAATTTAATTTCCGCCTCCAATTTTTCCAATAAGTCCCTTCCCAACAAGGGTTTTGGGGAATTTGGCATATAGAGGAATTTGTGTGTTACCCAATGTTTTCCCAATTTGAATTTTAAAGGCTGGAAGAACGGCCGTGTTTCGCATGTTCCTGTTGCAACAACCACATCTACAGTATCTTGACTCAGTTTCCCTTCTAAAGTATTTAATACGGAATATGCTGCTCCAGTATCTACCACAAACTCAACCTCCTCATTTTCCAGCTTAGCTACAACCAGAGGCTGTGCTGGGGTAGAAGCCTCCAGTCCCCTTCATCCCTGGCTCACTGCTAATTGAGGGGTTGGCCCCGGGACTTCTTCTTCAGTATTGGACAGTCATTTTTCCAATGCCCCTTCTTTTTGCAGAAAGCACACTGGTCACTGTCCAAAGAAGAAGAGGCACTGTTTCTTTATTTTTTAGGTGACTTCTCATTAGAATCTTTCTTATTGTACTGACGTCTGTCCCAATCTCTTGGCTCTCTGTTCCTGTATGCTGTCCAAGCTACATCTAGCAATTTGGCTATATCCTGCTTCTCATCTAGCTTTTGGAGTTTTCTCCTTATATCATTTGAAGATTGACCCACAAACAAGTAAACCAGGTGAGCCTTTCCTTCAGGGGATTCCAGGTCTATGTTGGTGTATTCGTTTGCAGTTTCTCTTAGCCGATTTAAAAAGTCTGTTGGGGATTCATTCTCATCCTGGTTTACTTCMTATAATTTGGACCAATTTATAGCTTTGGGGGTTGCATGTTTCATTCCATATACTATCCAGTTTTGGTAACGTTTCAGCTTTTCCATGTCTGCTGGGATGTTTGGATTCCACTTGGGGTCATCTGAATGAAAGACTTCACCAACTGATTCACAGATTCCACCACCTACTATTTGGCCCTCAGTAGTTGAAATGATCCTTCTTTTTACCATTTCTCGCTCTGTTTGGTCTAGCAAAGCATTCATTATGCTGTTCATATCATTCCAGTCCGGACACTGAGTTTTGATAGCTTGTTCTACAAATTCATCCACCCTTTGAGGGTCCTCTTTGTATTTCCCAACTGAATTTTTCCAGGTTTGTAGCTCCGTCAGAGAAAAGGGGACCTTGATATAAACTGGTCCCTGATTTCCCAATGCTTCCCTCAATGGGGCTTGCAGTATTGTTTTTTTCCCTTTCTAGATCTCGTCCTTCTAGCTACAGGACTGGAGGCCTCTATGGCTTTTTTAGCTACCTTCCCTTTTTTTTTCTTGGACCGAGAAGCCTTTCCTTTAGCCTTTCTTTCAGGGAGGGGAGATGAATCAGACTCTTCTGAAGAGGAATCGGAATCAGAATCACTGCTGCTGTCTGTTGTACTACTGCTGTCCACATCTGTGCTGCTGTCTGTGTCACTCTGGTCTCGGCTGACAGGTCGCTTCCCTTTCCCTCTATTGGTTCCTCTGTGGCAATGTGACCTTCCTTTCTTTTTCTCTTTCCCTGCCCCCCTTATGTCACTGTGGGATGTTCCCCCCCCCCGTTCCTCCTGTGGGATGTGCCAGCTGTATCGCTTTCCCAAGGCGGAACTGTGGGCTGCAGCCTCTCCCCTGAGGGCTGGGCTGGAGTCAGCTCTCCACCCCCCAGTGCCGCCCCTGCAGGCAGGACTGAGGCGTGGTTTGGAGCAGGGGTTTGGTTTAGAGGCTGGGCTAACTGTGGGGGAGGATTAGGCCAGCTGAAGGGGTCATCCTGCTCTTTTTCTATTTTCACCAGCGGGGAGGACAGCGGGGGGGGGAGTCTCTGTTCCTCTCCTGCTCGAATGTTCCGAGGAAGAGGACAGAGCAGACGATTTGGGCGGGGAAGGGGGAGGAGGGGGGGGACGGGGAGGAGGAAGGGGCCCCCCCTTCCTCTTCCCTGTCCGTCCCTCATGGCGGGGGAGATCTGATCTATTTCTGGCAACTTATACTCAATTTTAAAAGCCACTTCTTTCTTTTCATCTTTTCTACCTTTCCCTTTTAAAGCCAATATACACTGTCTTTTCAAGTTTTGGATCTTGGGGCAGGTGGAAAGTAGAAGGAAAGGTTCCACATATCTTAGCTCATCCCATCTTTCCTCTAAACGAAGCCGTGATGTTAATTTTAATATCAGCCTATCATCCAGTGTCCCAAACTGAGGCCAAGTTTCTCCATCTGATGACTGATATAATGGCCAAATTTCAGTACACAGTCTTATAATCTCTGGTTTTGTAAGAGGACTTCTTTTCCCAGTTAAATTAGTCCAGTGTTTCAAAAACAGGTCTAAGGCAGAATTTTTAGGTATATCTACACTTCCACTTGAACAAACACAACCTATGTTTCCCATTTTTACAAGCTAAAAGCCACGGAAACAGAACAGATCAACAGGAAGCAAGAATACAGACCCAAGCCAGCATCCAGCACTGGATTGGACTAAAGAAAGCTGTATTACGTGAAAAGGCAGAGAGAAAACACGAAACCAAGAAAGAACCGCTGGCTTTCAAACTACGGCCACACTGGGATTCAAACCCTGACCCTGGGGTTTCACAAGCAGCAGCACTATCTCTGCACCACTGGCACTTTCTGCTCAGGGGGTGAAACGCAGGCTTACCCGGCTGAGCTGCTGCTTCCCTCCCCCAACCCCAACCAAGGACTGTACCAATTGGTGTTAGAGACAGGGGTAACAAACAAAGCAGGCAAAACTTACACTAGATCAAATTCCCGTCTCTAAACACCACTGAATCAAACAAAAGAGATCTCTTAACCAAACAAACACACTAACAACTAACAAATTTGCTTTCTCCTGGTGTTATTACCTCTTTTCTTCCTCTGGTGGTTCTTGGATTCCCCACTCTGGAGCGTGGTAGTTTGTCTCGGTCACGTCACTTCTTTTCGCCGGCAGAAAAAACTTAAAAACTTTTCAAAAATCCGGGAAGTTTTTGGGGAATTGTGCCTCACGTTGGTGCGCCAGATTTTATGCCTTATATGTTTGAAAAATAAAGGCTGAGGCCGAATAAGAGGGTAAAAAGTAAAAATTTATTAAAGGATTCGGAGAAAGCAAAGCGCTCCCAGGGGTATCCCCCCCAGGACCCACCGCTTGTGCAGGGTTTGGGCCCAATCCTGAGAGCGGGTCCAGCAAGTGTAAGTTATACAAGGGTAAAAAGGGTACAAAAGGGTACGAAAGGGTCTCGTGCTCGTTCAAGCTTCTACTATTATAGGGTTTCAGTGAATTAACATAGTTTTGAAATATTCTCCAATGAAAAGCAGAATTTTGTCACACTATTCCTTGTGGCAGGTTTCTATTGGAAGTTTTCTGCTTACTTCAATAGCTTAATTTTTCAGATATCAAGTCCAACTCTGGAATGCTTAAAGGCTGATAACTTGGTTCTATTTTGTCTGTAGGAAAGGGATACAAGGTTGCAGGGTAGAGTTTATAGGATTATAGGGTTACTAATATATAAAAGCATAAAACTAAAAATGCTACTAATATAAAAAGCATAAAAGCAAAAAAATCCCTCTGCCATCAGAGGATGGGTGTTCATTACCTCTGACCAGAGGCTTTTTGCCATTCACCCAAAACCCTCCTCCTCCTCCTCCTCCTCCTCCTCCTCCTCCTCCCTTGGTTGGGCGGGTGTTACGATCCGCTCTAATCACAGAAGAGAACTCTGTGTGAATAAAGTGGAAAGAACCCTGAAGGTTCGAATATACCCTGAAACACATTAAAGCCAAACGAGGCTAAATGTTGGTACCAAAAAAAATGGATGTATTTTATTTAACAGTAAGTGAGAGAGAAAGAAAGAGGAAGAAAGAAATAGAAAAAGAGGTGTGCGGGGGGGAAGGGGACGGGAAGAGTGACAGAGGTTAAGTGGAAACATATCACCCCTCTGTGGGTCCCAACGACATCTCGTTGATCCCCTACATCTGGTCTTCCTGGTGGTGAGTGTCCCCCAGCACTGCTGCCGCCGCTGAAAAGCATAGAATCCAATGGATTAATAAACGTTTTGGGCCAGGTGGGAATGCCCAGGTACCACCCCTGAGGGGGCCATCTTAACGCTGTCTCTTGCAAGACTGAGGGTCTGTTGCATCATTTTGCACCACGTGCAGTGCTCTGGTGCAGAGTCTGGGGACCCCTTTGGGGGGGCCTTTGATGGGCCGTGACACCCCCTCTGCTGCCCCTTCATGTGCATGTCGTGTGGATGCAGCTTCTCCCAGAGTGGGGGGCCTCCCGCAGCTGGGCTAGTCTGCACAGTGGAGGATGGGTGTTCCTTTGACCAGAGGCTTTTTTTTTTTGCCACACACCCAAAACCTCCCTCCTCTGTGCCAGCCTGGCAGCAGATAAGCCTGGGGCTAAGGCCTCCACCCCGAAGCTGCTGGGTTTGATCCTCCTGTGAAGGCATTCTTCTCCCCCAAACCAGACCTTAAAATGGTGTAATTTTTATCTTAAATCAACTTACAGTCCAGGGCCTTAGCCCAGAGGGCCGATTGAGGGTGCTGTGGTCTTTAGTGCAGCTTTTTGGTGCAGCTTTTTTATACGGTTTTGCTATAATAGGCAAAAGTCCTTAATAAAAATGTTTAAGCCATAAACCATAACATATCAGTCCTGACAGGGAGGAAGAGAGCAGCCCAGCCTAATCCTACCACCATTGTTCATTAAAGTGATATCAGATCCCTTTCATCAGTAGTGTTGTCAACTTCCCCCCTTTTCCAGTAAGGCTCTGAATCCTCTGGCAGGAAACTCTTCAAGCATGATTCATAGCTCCACTTTTACAGATGTTTTGGTCAAACAGGTTAAATTGACAACATTGCTGGAAACTAGTTCCAGTGGGGGAAAGGTCCTGCAGCACCAGCTCACACTCCCCCAGGGACATTCCCTGGCTCTGCCACAGTACCACGGGTGTTGGAGTGCATCTCTTCCTTGTGATAGTGATGGGGGAAGAGAGACAGGGTTTGGTCTCTCTCTCCTCTCGTTGTTAAATGCAGGGAGGATGAGAAACATGAAGAGCCCTGGGAGGCAGTGCTGCAGGAGCCAAGGTCTTTCTGTAGCACGTGGAGGGCTGAGGCTTCAAGAGAGATAACCCAGTGAACTCACCAGCACCCAGTCACCTGCCAGCACACCCTTCAAAGGGAAGCCCTGCAGGCAGCAGAGCTCATTACAGAAAGACATTGTTCCACTTCCCACTGCCCAGAACACCTCCTCTTCCTGGGGAAACATCCTCCTCCTAACCCTCTGGTCAGGCATCTAGAAGGTGGCCAGCCATGGTGCAGAGCCCTGCCTAATGTGTTTAAACCTTGACTGCCTTCACAGACCCTTGTGAAGTCCTTTGCAGGTCCCCAGGGTTTGCAGAAAGGGGACGAAACACATTCCCAGCAAGTCTGTGTGGGCTGTCCCTCTGCCAGGTGGTGGTACGGCTTATGCAGTAACTTTTCCCCTGGCCCTATCCTCTCCAAGCCTCTGGAGGTTTTCCAGCTGCTCACCAAACCAACACCATCTTCTACCTGCATTACCTTTCCCCATCAAATGGCTATGGTTGAGGTCCTGTCCTACAACCAGGAGCAGGAGCACCCTTGCCCTATCCAGCCTATTAAAAGGAGTTTTTATGTCCTGCTTCTTAATCCTGCTTCTGGAATAAGAACATGTAATAATCAGGAGAGGTTGCTAAGGGACAGTGTGCTCAGCAGGGACATTGCTCGCAAATCCTCAGCATGCAAAACTAGGAGGCAAATAACTTGAGATATTATTAATCCTTTGCTGCCCACACAATAAACAGAAATGTATTATTCTTGTCAAGGCCAAAGGAGCCCATATTTTCTCCACAGCCAAGGAGCTGAACCAGCAAATTTTTTTGGATTCAGCGTTATGGTGGGTTCGGCTTTGACTGAAGTTGTTCCAGTTGAGTTCCTGTTCAGCCCAATAAAGGTTCTTTAAC
Organism: Amblyornis subalaris; assembly: GCA_018881555.1. Lineage (NCBI taxonomy): Eukaryota > Metazoa > Chordata > Aves > Passeriformes > Ptilonorhynchidae > Amblyornis > Amblyornis subalaris. Next base: position 7,199 of record JACAXG010000583.1, read on the forward strand.
CATTTGTGAACTCACTTCAGCCAGTTCACACTGGGAAACACAGCCTGTGGAAGCAGCTATGTGATGGGGACTGAGCCGTTTTCAGCCTATCCCTGGTTTCCATGGTCTCTGCTTCCTTTCTGGTTCTTGCCCCCTTCAGAGCTTCTTGCCAGCTCGACAGAGATGACACACAGGGTGAAAAGGCAGAAAACCTAAATTTTGCTGAGGAAGACTGCAAGAAACCTGTGCTATGAGGGACAAGCAGACATGTGGGGGAAATGAGCTTCCTGGACCCTTCCTGGCACCAGCACCTGCACACATGCAGTTTGAGGCAGTGGCTCCTAAGCCACCAGGAACACCAGAGGATCATGCATTCCTGTCATTACACTCAGAAACTAAAATGTTCCATATGTTAAATACTCTTTAACGGCCCACAACCTGAATCTGGGGACAGCCAGGGGGTATTTAGCAAGAAATCTCCTGCAGCAAAACTCTGAGGCCTCAGGAGGAGATGAGGTCCTATGTTGGCAGCTGCTCCGTGGCCACGTACCAGCACACTGAGCTGCCATGTCTCCCTGCAGAGAGGCACGTGCAGGGCAGGGCTTTCAGAGGACCATCCATCCTGCTGCCCCCAGCTCATGGCTATTCCCAGACAGCACCAGCACAGCTTTATCCATGACAGCACCTCCGAAAATAATGCTCCAGGATCAGCAGCAAGGCGAGGGGGGTGTTGGGACTCAGCAGCCGGTGCGCTGCCGGTTCATATCCAGCTCACTGCATGCTAGCACCGTCACAAGACAAGATCTTGGTTCTATTTATCATTTGACAGTACCAGTATTTCTAGAATGATGTTGCAGCTGTGGCTCACTGAGATGAGTCAGCTGGGGAGGAAGTGTTTTTTGTGGAGTTTCATCCAAACTTGCTGAATCAAGAAGCTTTTTCCCTGACCTGAATGGCCCATGATCAGGCTGGTGAGCTCCAGGCTGCTGTCCCTTGGGGCAGCAGGTCTGGCCTGGGTCCCTGCCAGTGGGTGGCAGAGCCCCCTTCCCCACAGTTGCTTGTTACTTAAATATTTCTGAGAAACCATTTCCCAGGGGCAGCTGTCCCTGCAGTTCCTCTGCCACCAACCAGCTCCTGCACAGTCCAGCACTGCTGTTTCCCAGCCCAGCTGCATGAGTTGCTGGCAGGCTAGTCCCATGGGGCACTGGCACCACATGGGGGCAGGGGACACTCCAATGATCTCACTTGGGGGATGTCATGCCCATGGGGGCTGCGGGGGCTGTGTACGTGGGGCTGGGACATACCGCACCCATGGGGCCGGGGGGGACGAGGGCCATGCCCGTGGGGCTAGGGGATGGTGTCTGTTGGGAGAACACACTGTGCTAGTGGATTGTAGGGGACCATGTGTGGAGCTGGAACACGCGATGCCTGTGGGGCCGTGTCCGGACCCAGCGCTGTCCAGGTGGGCTTGGTGTCGGGTCAGAGGTTAAAGGTCAGCCTGGCTGCAGGGCAGAGGCAAAGGGTCAAGACCATAGCAGCCCTCCCCGGGGCTGAGTCAGCCCCTCCCCTGTCTCCAATGGCCAATGAGGAGACGCTTCGCCTGAGACTGCCCCTTCCCCGTTGTCATCACACACCCGCACGTGGAGGGGGCGGGCCGAGGGTGGGATCTAAGGGACTACGTCACCACCTCCCCGCCCACCCATTGCCCGCGCCAACCCATCACTCACCTCACCCCTCGCCGTGCCCCTCGCAGCGCACCAATCAGCGAGGGCGAGGCGGGCGAGGGGGGGTGCGACCCCGCTGGTACACGGAAGGAACGGCTGAAACCGCGCAGCAGTCGGCACCGTGGCGGCGGAAGGGGCCCGTTGGTGAGTCTGGTGGGGAGGCCGAGCCGTCTGCCTGGAATGGGAGTTAATGCATCCCATCTTCGCCAGCTATCCCCTCCCCCCTCCGGTTCCAGAAGGTTTGAGGGCATCTGTGGCGAGGGGGGCCCACAGCTCGGGAGGCGCTGGAGGCCCTGATCATGAGGGGCGAGAGCTGGAGGGGCTGCGGCCAAGGGGAACTGGAATGGGGGGCTGTGAGCTAAGGGGGGCCGTGACCGGGCAGAACTGGGGAGCTGTGGCCGGGCATGCTGGGACTGGCATGGGGGTCTGGGACCATGGGAAGCTGTGGCAGGAGGTGCCGGGAGGGGGGGCAGCATGCGACAGGCGGCGGTGTGACCAGAGAAGGGCTTGTGGAGGGGAGGGGATGTGGCAGGGGGTGCTGTGTCCTCCTTCCCCCCTCTGCTGGGGGGTTTTAGTGCCCAGGAATGCTGTGGCTTCGGGAGAGCTGTGGCAGGAAGGTCTGGTAGAGGCGGGTCTGTGGAGGGTTTGGGGGAGGGGAAGGACACGGCAGGGCTGTGAACAGGCCTGCTGCCCAGTAGTGGCGTGGTGTGGCTGGGGCAGTGCAGGCTGTGCTGGAGGGGTGTCCCCCATCCTGGCTGTCAGCCCCTCGCCAAGGCCCCCAGCAGCTCAGGGAGGCTGTGCTGTCCCGGTCTCACCCACCGAGGTCACCTCCTCTCCTCCGTGACATGGGTAGGGACAGCCTGTCCACGGCTCTGCGGACAGGATAGGGCCTCTTTCTCCTCCAGCGTATCAGCTCAAACACAGCCCCGGCTGAGACTTACTGGTTGTTCTTGTCCCCCGGGACGGCCCGTGCCCAAGGGACCCATGGCAGTGTGGCCATGCTGGAGGTCAGTCCGGAGCTGCTGCGCTGTGGCCCTGCCGAGAAGCCTGCCGAGGAGGAGAATGGGAAACGCGGCTCATCCAGTGCCTGCTTGTCTGGCACCTGTCCCGTGGGTAAATCACAGCCTTCAGTGTGGGGCTGTGAGAACAGCGCTGGAGTCGAGGGGAATCTCCAGCATCCACGGCAAGAGGCCTGCTGCCCTCTGGTGACAGCCGCCACGGGTGGAAGATCGGTTCGGGGGGACCTTTATTTACCCAAAATGAGGAGCTACAGACCTGGTGGGGTTTTCAAGCATTTTGCTGTGGCCGAAACACCCAATTTCTACAGAAATCACATGGGTGATGTGCAGCATACTCTTGGCAGTCCCAGATCTTACATTTAGAAAGCATGAGCAGAGCTGCTCTGCATTAGGGACGAGAGAGGGGATAGCTGCCTGACTGGGGCTGTGGGCTTGCTTGCAACCCACCTGTGAACATGACCTGTCTGGGATATTTACAAGGGGCATAGACTTATCTCCAGGGTTTCCAGCCTTTTTTTATTTTTTAAGGAAGGACTGTGAAGTTTGCTGCTGTGGAAAGTGTATGGTAAAGGAATGCTGTGCTGTGTCTTCAGATATTTTAAAAGTCACTTCCACTCAGTGCTTTTTTGAAAAGCATGATGCAATTGAAGATCTGTTTATGGCCCTGTCCACCTCTGCCTGAATTTTCTGTTAGCCTTAGCAAAGGGGAAGTTGGGACTTCATGGAGAGTGTTAGCAGGATTGAACCCTGATGCAAAGAAGAGGCTTGGCAAACTTGGTAACATACAGAAGGCGAACAAGGTCTGGCAGGTGAAACAGGAGAAAACTCTCAATGTGACAGTACTAGAGCTGCTTTTGGCTGGGCTCTGCTTCAGAAAGGAGTTGAGAACCTGGAGAATTAGGTCATCCTGTAAAGCCTTGCTGCTGCCTTATTTCATAGCAGCAATTCATATAGGGCAGGTCTTGCTGTAAGTGAGCTCTGGGGCCCTGGTAGGGACTACATGTCCCAGCATGCAGATCCCTTCACACAGCCCAGCTGCTGGTTTGTGCATCTTGGCAGGCTGGGATCTGCAGCCTTCTGGAAGCTCTGCCTGAGCTGAGGGCAGAACAGCGGTGGGAACTGGTTGGGCAGGGATTTATATACAGGGTTTGAATCAGTGTGGGATGTTGCCACTGCAGTGTCTCTTGCAGAGGAGGCAGCACCTGCCTTTGCTTCATCTGTGACGGCCACTCCTGTGATGCTCTGCTGGATTCCTGCTGACTCTTGTGGGCCCTGCACATGTCCCTTCCCACAGGGGTGGCCAGAATGTGCAGGGACCACAGAGCCCTCCTCTTGCCCCAGTCATAGAGCTGGCTGTCCTTGGGAAGCTGGGCATGTGGTCCAAGGTCCGGTCTGCAAGTGGGTCAGGGCTGACACCATTTCAGCACTGCCACTTGTTTCTGTTCCTTGCGTGAGAGACTTCTTACCCACTGTCAGAAGGAAAGCTGGGGGCTCACCCTACACTGACTTGGAGGCAGGTCCCTGCTCAGGGTCGCAGGTGCATCCCATCCCAGCCTCCCTCCCCACATTCCCCTGCAGAATACATGAGGCTCTGGAAACTGAGGGCCAGGAAAATAATGATCTTGATGAAGGACCATATAGGGGATTGCCTAAGCAGAATCAGCCAACCAGACGAATTGAAACCATCTCCAAAAAGGAAAAAAAGAAGGGTAATTGTTATAGGTGACTCCCTACTGAGGGGAACAGAGGGCCCAATATGCAGACTGGATCCAACCCACAGGGAAGTCTGTTGCCTCCCTGGGACCCAGGTAAGGGATGTAGCTAGGAAGCTTCTTGATTTAGTGCAGCCCTCTGACTACTACCCTCTCTTAGTATTCTAGCTGGGTAGAGATGAGACTGAAGGAAGAAGTCCCAGGGTAATCAAAAGGGACTTCAGCGCACTAGGGCATTTAGTTAAAGGAGTGGGTGCGCAGGTTGTATTCTCCTTGATTCCTTCAGTACTAGGGGAAAATACTGAAAGGAATAGGAAAACTCAATATATCAATACATGGCTAAGAGGCTGGTGCCATAGGTGGAATTTTGGGTTTTTTGACCATGGGGTGGCTTACACAGCACCAGGCTTGCTCATATCAGATGGAATACACCTGACAGAGGGGGGAAAAGGATTATGGCCCAGGAGTTAGCAGGGCTGATTGAGAGGTCTTTAAACTAGGCTTGAAGAGCAAAGGGATAAAAACAGACTCACTAGAGATGAGCCTAGGGGTGGCAGGCCTGTGTTTGGGGCAAAACCGATAGCCCAGCTGAAGTGCATCTACACCAATGCACGCAATATGGGCAACCAACAGGAGGAGCTGGAAGCCATTGTTCAGCAGGAAAGTTATGATGTAGTTGCTATCAGGGAAATGTGGTGGGATGACTCTCACAACTGGAGGGCTGCAATGGATGGCTATAAGCTCTTTAGAAGGGACAGGCAAGGTAGGAGAGGTGGTGGGGTAGCACTGTACATTAGGGAATGTTTTGATTGTATTGAAATTGGTGATGATGAGGACAAGGTTGAGTGCCTATGGGTAAAGATCAAGGGTAAGTTCAGCAGGGTGGACATCCTGGTGGGAATCTGTTATAGACCACCCAACCAGGATGAACAGGCAGATGAGGCATTCTACAAGCAGCTGGCAGAAGTCTCATGGTCACTGGGCCTTGTACTCAGGGGCGACTTCAACTTGCCAGATGTCTGCTGGAAATACAACACAGCAGAGAGGAAGCAGTCTAGGAGGTTCCTGGAGTGTGGGGAAGAGAACTTCCTGACACAACTGGTAAATGAGCCTACCAGAGGAGGTGCCCTGCTAGACCTGTTGTTTGTGAACAAAGAAGGACTGGTGGGTGATGTGGTGGTCGGTGGCTGTCGGGCATAGTGACCACAAAATGTTAGAGTTTTCAATACTGGGTGAAGTAAGGAGGGGCACCAGCAGAACTTCCATCTTGGACTTCTGGCGGGCAGACCTTGGCCTGTTTAGGAGGTTGATTGACAGAGTCCCTTGGGAGTCAGTCCTGAAGGGCAAAGGAGTCCAGGAAGGCTAGATATGTTTTAAAAAGGAATTGTTAAATATTCGGGAGCAGGCTGTCCCCATGTGTAGGAAGACAAGTAGTCGGGGAAAAAGACTGGCCTGGTTAAACAGAAAACTTAGGCTGGAACTTAGGGAAAAAAAGAGAATCTATCATCTCTAGAAGGAGGGTCAGGTAACTTGGGAGGACTACAAGGATGTTGCGAGGTCATGTAGGGAGAAGATTAGAATGGCCAAAGCCCAACTAGAACTTGATTTGGCCACTACAGTTAAAGACAACAAAAAGAGTTTCTATAAATATATTGGCAGCAAAAGGAGGATCAAGGAATGTCTCTATCATTTGTTGAATGCAGAGAATAGTGTAGTGTTAGGGGATGAGGAAAAGGCAGAGGTACTTAATGCCTTCCTTGCCTCAGTTTTCAATATCAAGACCAGTTGTCCTCAGGATACCCAGCTCCTAGAGCTGGAAGTTCGTGATGGGGAGATGAGTGAAGGCTCTATAATCCAGGAGGAGATGGTTAGTGACCTGCTATGCCCATTAGACACTCACAAGTCTATGGGCCTTGATGATATCCATCCCAGAGTAATGAGGGAACTGGTGAAAGAACTTGCCAAACCACTCAGTCATTTACCAGCAGTCCTGGTTAACTGGAGAAGTTCCAGCTGACTGGAAATTAGCAAATGTAACACCCATCTACAAGAAGGGTCGGAGGGATGATCCAAGGAACTACAGGCCTGTCAGCCTAACCTCATTTCCAGGCAAGGTTATTGAAGAGATCATCCTGAGTGCAATTACACAGCTCATGCAGGACAGCCAAGGGATCAGGCCCAGCTAACATGGATTTGTGAAAGGCATGTCCTGCTTGACCAACCTGATCTCCTTCTATGACAAGGTGACTCGCTTGGTGGATGAGGGAAGGGCTTTGTTAAGGCCTTTGACACTCTTTCATAGCATCCTCCTAGAAAAACTGGCTGCTCGTGGCTTGGATGGGTAATAACCTGGCTGGATGGCCGGGCCCAGAGAGTTGTGGTGAATGGAGCTAAATCCAGTTGGCAGATGGTTGCTAGTGGTGTTCCCAGGGCTCAGGATTGGGGCCTGTCCTGTTTAACATCTTTATTGACGACCTGGACGAGGGGATCGAGTGCATGCTCAGTAAATTTGCGGATGACACCAAGTTGGGTGGGAGTGTTGATCTGCTCAAGGGTAGGAAGGCTCTACAGAGAGACCTGGACAGACTCAATCATTGGGCTAAGGACAACTGCACAAGGTTCAATAAAGCAAAGTGCCGGGTCCTGCGCTTGGGTCACAGCAACCCCGGGCAGTGCTACAGGCTGGGGGAGGAGTGGCTTGAGGGCTGTTCTGCAGAAAGAGACTTGGGGGTGCTGGCTGACAGCTGGCTCAATATGAGCCAGCAGTGTGACGAGGTGGCCAAGAAGGCCGATGGCATCTTGGCCTGTTTCAAGAATAGTGTAGCCAGCAGGACTAGGGAAGTGTTCATCCCCCTGTACTCAGCATTGGTGAGGCCGCACCTTGAGTACTGCATTCAGTTCTGGGCCCTCACTTTAAAAGGACATTGAGGTGCTGGAGCATGTCCAGAGAAAGGCAACAAGGCTTGTGAAAGGACTAGAGAACATGTCTTATGAGGAACGGCTGAGGAAGCTGGGTTTGTTTAGTCTTGAGAAGAGGAGGCTCAGGGGGGACCTCATTGCTCTCCACAACTACCTGAAAGGAGGTTGTAGTGAGGTGGGGGCTGGTCTCTTCTACCGTGCCTGCAGTGAGAGGACCAGAGGAAACGGCCTTAAGCTGAGACAGGGGAGATTCAGATTAGATATTAGAAAAAACTTTTTCACTGTTAGGGTGGTCAGGCATTGGAATAGGTTGCCTGGGGAGGTGGTGGAGCCACCATCTCTGGAGGTGTTTAAGAGGCGTTTGGATCTGGCACTGGGTGATGTGGTTTAGTGGTTTAGGGGTAACAGCGGTAGTGCTGGGTTGATGGTTGGATTTCATGATCTTAAAGGTCTCTTCCAACCTTGATGATTCTATGATTCAATGACTTTGGGGACACCACTGTTTGAGGTGTGGCTTGCTCAGGGGCTCCCCTGCTGCTTTTGCAGCAAGCTGGGCAGAGCAGCTCTCAATACTCTGTTCTTCATGTCTGCCCTTTCTCCAGAAGTGGACTTTAGGAAATAATGTATCAATTTAATGAGGAGCAGTTTAGTTTAATAATTGAAACAAAATAAAATATAATACTAAGAATAATAGTAATGAAAAGGAGAGAGACAGAGAGAAATAAAACCCAGGAGAATGAACAATACAATTGCTCACCACCTGCTAACCAATGCCAAACCTGTCCCCAAGCAGTGATATGTGGCTCCCAGCCAACTCCCCCCAGTTTACATACTGGGCATGACGTTCTATGGTGTGGAATATCCCTTTGGCCAATTCGGGTCAGCTGTACTGATGTCTTAAACAGAGAAGATAAAACTTTGCAACCATATTAGAATAGTAAGATAAAAAGCAGGTCCTTTTATTGAAAGCTTTCAGGTGCATAATGTGGCTATATGCATGCTTGGCATCGGGTTTCTACAGTTTTTATAAGTTTAACAAATTAGCATATCAATCAAATATGGTCCAATTAAAGAGTAGTCCATTAGGTCATCTAGCCCCTGGGTTCTGCCCCATTGACATCAGCCCAGGGGCTTCTTTGCCTTAT
>JACAXG010000583.1:18901-52113 GCA_018881555.1 Amblyornis subalaris
CTGTGTTGCTTCTCCAGCAGATGCCAGGATAGTTAAAGTCCCCCCCAAGAACCAGTGCCAGTGACTGTGACGCTGCTTCTAGTTGCCTGTAAAAGGCCTCATCCACTTCCTCCTCCTGATCAGGCATCCTGTAGCAAATACCCACAACAGTGTCACCCTCACTCATCTGCCCTTTTACCCTAACCCATAAGCTCTTGACTTGCTCTTCATCCACCCCAAGACAGAGCTCAATACATTCCAAGTGTAGCCTCACAGTGGGCAACTCCACCACCATGCCTTCCTGGTCTGTCTCTCCTTAGCAATGTGTAGCCCTTCATGACAACATTCCAGTCATGCAAGCTATCCCACCACGTGTCCATAATCAGAATGAGATCAAAGCCCTGTGACTGCACACAGATGGTTAGTTCCTCCTGTTTGTTCCCCATACTGCGTGCATTGGTGTACAGGCACTTTATAGAGGTATTTGATTGTGTCAATATCCTAGTGGGGGTGCAAAGGGATGCCCCATAGTCCTGTCTTGTGGTTACATCTTTGGCTGCTTGTGCTTGATCAAGGTATTCTCTCTTAAGCCTTCTTTTGTTACTAGGGTATTTCTCTGGTGTTTCCCTGTTGGCTTCTATTATCTTAGGAGTCCTTGACTCGTCTCTGTAAGACTGCAGGTGTGTTCCAGTGTGGCTGGTACATCTCAGAGTCACCTGCAGAGGACCCTCACAAGTACCCTGTCCTTCTAACTTTTTCATATTATTCCACAGTTTGCCAGGGACAAGCCTGACATTTCCCCCCTCCCCCATCATAACTAGTTTAAAGCTCTGCCAATGAGTCACAGAATCGCAGAATCAACTAGGTTGGAAAAGACCTTTGAGATCATCGAGTCCAACCTATGACCTAACACCACCTTGTCAACTAGACCATGGCACTAAGTGCCATATCCAGTCTTTTCTTAAACACCTCCAGGGACAATGACTCCGCCAACTCCCAGGGCAGTCCATTCCAATGCCCAATTGCCCTTTCTGTGAAGAACTTCTTCCTAATGTCTGTGGCGTATGAATGTGAGAGACACAAGCTGAGAGTAAGTGAATCTGTATTTTGCAAAGTCAAGACAGTATTTATAGATTTTAGTGTGAGAAACTATTCAGCAGTTTTTTCAAGGGCCGGTTGCAGGCCCGTAATCAATCCATCGGTTTGACAGGTTGTTAGTTTCTTCTCAGGGCCAGGCCAGCAAAACAGGATGCTTTTCCTGCTTTCAGGTTTTTGTGAGATAAGCGTTCTTCATTCTTGTTGCTGCAGCCTTCCTGGTAGAGGATGGCTTCTTGTGCAATCCCACAAATGTCCAACCTAAACCTCCCCTGGCACAGCTTAAGACTGTGTCCTCTTGTCCTATTGCTAGTTGTCTGGGAGAAGAGACCAATCCTCACCTGGCTACAACCTCCTTTCACATAGTTGTAGAGAGTGATAAGGTCTCCTCTGAGCCTCCTCTTCTCCAGGCTAAACAACCCCAGCTCCCTCAGCTGCTCCTCATAGGACTTGTGTTCCAGACCCTTCACCAACCTTGTTGCCCTTCTCTGGACATGCTCCAGCATCTCAACATCCTTCCTAAATTGAGGGGCTCAGAACTGGACATAGTATTCAAGGTGCAGCCTAACCAGTGCCGAGTACAGGGGAAGAATCACTTCCCTAGTCCTGCTGGCCACACTATTCCTGATCCAGGCCAGGATGCCAGTGGCCTTCTTGGCCACGTTGGCACACTGCTGGCTCATGTTCAGTCTGCTGTCAATCAGTACCCCCAGGTCTCTTTCTGCCTGGCCACTGTCCAGCCACTCTGTACCCAGCCTGTAGTGCTGCAGGGGTGGTTGTGACCCAAGTGCAGGACCTGGCACTTGGTCTTGTTAAACCTCATATTGTTGGATTTGGCCCATCGATCCAGCCTGTCCAGGTCCCTCTGCAGAGCCCTCCTACCCTCCAGCAGATTGACACTCACACCCAACTTGGTGTCATCTGCAAATTTGCTAATGGTAGACTCAATCCCCTCTTCCAGATCATCATTAAAGATATTAAACAGGACTGGGCCCAACACTGATCCTTGGGGGACACCACTAGTGACTGGTTGCCAACTGAATGCAACACCATTCACCACCACTCTGGGCTTGGCTGTCCAGCCAGTTCTTAACCCAGTGAAGAGTGCACCTGTCCAAGCTGTGGCCTACCAGCTTTTCCAGGAGTATGCTATGGAAGATGGTGTCAAAGGCTTTGCTGAAGTCCAGGTAGACAATATCCACAGCCTTTCCTTCATCCACTAGGCAGGTCGCCTGGTCATAAAAGGAGATCAGGTTGGTCAGGCAGGACCTGCCCCTCCTAAATCTATGCTGGCTGGGCCTGATCCCCTGGTTGTCCTGTGTCTGCTGTGTGATTGCATTCAAGCTGATCTGTTCCATAACCTTGCTGGGCCCCGAGGTCAGGCTGACAGGTCTGTAGTTTCCCAGATCCTCCTTCCGGCCCGTCTTGTAGATGGGTGTCACATTGGCCAGCTTCCAGTCATCTGGGACCTCCCCAGTTAGCCTGGACTGATGATAAATGATGGAGAGCAGCTTGGCAAGCTCTTCCGCCAGCTCCCTCATCACCCTAGGGTGGATCCCATCTGGTCCCATAGACTTGTGAGCATCTAAGTGGCTCAGCAGGTCACTAACTGCTTTCTCCTGGATTACAAGGGGTCCATTCTGCTCCCCATCCCCGTCTACTAGCTCAGGAGGCCCATTGTCCTGAGGACGACCTGTCTTACTGTTGAAAACAGAGGCAAAGAAGGTGTTAAGTACCTCAGCCTTTTCTTCGTCTTTGATAATTATATTGCCCCCCACATCCAATAAAGAATGGAGGTTGTCCTTGCCCCTCCTTTTGCTATTAATGTATTTATAAAAACACTTTTAATTATCCTTTACAGAAGTGGCCAGATTAAGCTCTAATTGAGCTTTCACCTCTCTAATTTTCTTTCTGCACGACCTAACAACATCCTTAAACACTTCCTGAGTTACCTGCCCCTCTTTCCAAAGGTGATACACCCTCTTTTTTTCCCTTAGTTCCTTTAAAAGCTCCTTGCCCATCCAGGCTGGTCGTCTTCCCCACTGGCTCATCTTTCAGCACATAGGGAGGGCCTGCTCCTGCGCTTTCAAGATTTCTTTCTTGAAGTATGTCCATCCTTCCTGGACCCCTTTGTTTTTAAGGGCTGTTTCCCAAGGTACTCTCCAAAACAGCATCCTGAATAGGCCAAAATCTGCCCTCTGGAAGTCCAGGGTAGAAGTTTTGTTGATGCCCCTCCTTGTTTCACCAAATATTGAAAGCTATTATTTCATGGTCACTGTACCCTAGATGGCCTCTGACCATCACATCTCCCACCAGCCCTTCTGTTTGTGAACAGCAGGTCTAGCAGAGCCCCACCCCGGTAGGCTTGCTTACCAGCTCCGACAAGAAGCTCTCCTCCATACACTCTAAGAACCTCCTAGACTGCCTCTTCTCTGCTGTGTTGAGTTCCCAGCAGACATCTGACAGGTTAAAGTCTCCCACAAGAACAAGGGTTGGCGATCTTGAAACATCCTCCAGCTGCTTATAGAATAATTCATCTACCTCTTCATCCTGGTTGGGTGGTCTATAACAGACTCCCACCAGGATGTTGGCCTTGTTGGCCTTCCTCCTGATTCTTACCCATAGGCACTCAACCTTATCATCATTAATCTCAAGTTCTATAGTGTCAAGAGCCTCCCTAATATACAGAGCCACCCCTCTACCTCTCCTACCTCACCTGTCTCTTCTGAAGAGCTTGTAGCCATCCATTGCAGCACTCCAGTCATGTGTCATCCCACCATGTTTCCATGATGGCAACTACATCATAGCTTTCCTGCTGTACCATGGCTTCCAGCTCCTCTTGTGTGTTACCCATGCTGTGTGCATGAGTGTATCTGCACTTCAGCTGGGCTGTTGATTTCAGCCCTGACTCTGGCTTACCACCCTTGGGCTCATCTCTGGAGAGCCTGGTTTCATCCCCTTCCCCCTTCAAACCTAGTTTAAAGCTCTCTCAATGAGCCCTGCCAATTCATGGGCTAGAATCCTTTTGGCCTTGCTGGATAGATGAAGCCCATCTGACTCTAGCAGGCCTGGTGCCGTAAAAATTGCCCCATGATGAAAAAAACCAAAATTGTGCTGATGGCACCAGTCCTTAAGCCACTTATTGATAACATGGGTTTTCCTGTTCCTTTCATCATTCATCCCTGCTACTGAAGGAACTGAGCAGAACACCACCTGTGCTCCTGTCCCATCAACCAATTGACCCAGAGCCTTTAAGTCCTTTTTAATTACCCTGGTACCCTYCTTGTCAACCTCATCATTGCCAACCTGGACAACCAGCAGTGGGTAATAATTAGAGGGCTGAATTAGTTTAGGGAGTCTCCTGGTAATATCCCATACCCAGGCCCCAGGGAGGCAGCAGACTTCCCTGTGGAATGGGTCCGGTCGACATATAGGGCCCTCAGTTCCCCTCAGAAGGGAGTCACCTACTACAACTACCCTTTTTTTCTTCTTAATACCTGAGGTTGTGATCTGTCTGACAGATGGAGTGCAACTGGGAGAACCTCCAGACAGATTTTTTTTCCTAGTGTCATCTGCCTGACCCTCTGAATCTAGGGCCTTGTACCTATTCTGTAAGGGCATCTGGGAAGGTGATGGGGGTTGAGAGGGGATTCTTTTACCTCCCCAAGCAGGAACCCATTTCCATTCCCCCCCATCTACTAGGTCTCCTCCTTCTGCCTGATGGCAAGAGGGGCGGGGCTCCTCTGACTCCTGCTGAGCTGCTCTCAGGATTGGAAGGATGTAATTCCACCAGTCTATTTCTCTTTCGCTCTCCCTATTACTCCTTAGCCTTTCCACCTCTTCCTTAAGCTCTGCCACCAGACAGAGCAGATCATTCACCTGCTCACACCGCACACAGGTGTCTTTTGTGCTGTCCTCCAGTACTAACACCAGGCTCAGACACTCCCTGCAGCCAGGGGTCTGGACAGCTATGTCCTTCTTGGGGGGTTCTGTCTGGGTTAGCACACTTGCTAGCAGCAGCAGCAATGGCTTTTGACCATTTGTAAACCATTGCTGGATCTAGTCAAGTTGGGGAAAAAAAAAATCCAAAAAAAACCCCCAGCCAAAACACCACACCCACCTAACACACAGCCCACCACCAGGAGCCAGGAAGGTGGCTGCGCCCCTCCTGCTCACCCTGCCTATGCGAACTGTCACACAAACTGCTATGCCACACCCTCACTGATGTGCCCCGCCCCTGTTTGCCCGCCCCCGTTCACCACACTCCCTAGAGCCATTTAAATCTCCTGCAAATGGTCCTAGTTCCCAGGCAAAGGCTCATCTTCCTCACTGAGAAAGGTGAGTCCCATCTGATGCCAGCATGCCTGATGCTGTGTAGGCCATAGCATTGTCAAAAACCCCAAAATTTTGGTGGTGACACCAGCTGTGAAGCCATGTATTAATAGACTGGGCCCATGTGTTTCTTTCAATATCGCTGCTTTCAACTCAAAGTATGGAGGAGAAAATAACTTGTGCCCCAGATTCCCTTACCAAATGTTCCAAGGCCCTGCAATCTTTTTTGATCGCCCTCAGACGATGTTGCCACTTCCTTGCCCCCTACATGGGAGATCAGTAATGGGTAGTAGTCCATGGGCTGCACCAGGCTTGGAAGTTTCCTGGTGACATCCTTAACCCAGGTCCCAGGGAGGCAGACCTCCCAATGAGTTGGGCCTGGTCAGCATATTGGGCCCTCTGTTGTTCCCTTTAGAAGGGAATCTCCTACAAATAAAACCCGTCTTTTCTTCCTCTTGGAAGCAGTTGTAATACAGTGGGTTAACCTTACTGGTTGTGATGGCACCTCTGGTGTGACCAGACCTTCATCCACTTCATCCTTAGGCTGGTCTTCCACATACAAACCTCATACCTATTGTGCAGAGGCACCTGGGGGAGTGAGGTGGGTGAAGAAGGATTTCACTTGCCTCTCTAAGTATGGACTACCCTCCATTCACTTCTTGCTTCACAACCGATACCTGCTCCTTGCTGGGGGATGGATAGAGGATCCCCTTAATCTTGAATTATTTCTGGTGGCTGTTCCTGTCTCAGGGAGGCCAAAACATGGTCCTACCAGTCTATTTCCCTTTCTGATTCTCTAATGCTTCTCGACCTTTCTACTTTGTCTTGTAACTCTGCTACCAGGCTGAGTAGGTCATCTACCTGGTCACATCTGATGCAACTGCCATCACTGCTGCAATCCACTGAGAGGCTTAGAAACTCCCTACAGCCTGAAGTCTGGATGTCTGCATGCTTTTTAGGAGCTCTGTCTGGGTCACCACATCTTTTTTGGTGAGCTTAGATGACTCGACTCCCCGCCAAGTGGACACCATATTTGAGCTCTTTCAGCAAGTGAGCAACTGAGCTAGCTGCCTGGGCTGCAGCACACCCTTCCTGCTTTCTCTGCCTGCACAAACTGCCATGCAAACTGCCGCACCACACCCTCACTGATGTGCCATGCCCTGTTTGCCTGCCCCTGTGCATTGAGTTCATGTAGTCCATGACTTTGGGCTCCATCTGTCATCGTGGCCTCTCAGGACAGGAGAGTCGGTTATTTGGTGCCAAAGCCAGCTCAGGTCAGGTCACTGCTGCACTTGCACTGCTTCTTGTAAGGCTTCTCCCCCATTGGTTTGGGTGGTTCCTGTTATAGTAATTCCTATAATATGCAACTCAAATCATGGCTTACAACAGTTTAAAGGTATTTCCATTACAATCTCCACCCCTGGTCCCTTTGAACTAGGCCTGAAGTGTTAACATTGCATTGAATTCTTCCTCTTGTCTCTAACTTGGTTAGCAGTGAGAGGTTTGTTGCCTGAATCGAGGAGAAAAACACTTTCCAGACAATATTAATATAGATAATATAAAAAAGCAGGTCTTTAATGGAAGCTTCCAGGTGCCCCCATGGTTATGGGCACACTTGGCATCGGATTTCTACAGTTTTTGTAAGTTTAACAAATTAGCATATCTAACAAATATTGTCCAATTAGAAGAGCAGTTGGTTAGGTAATTTCCCTCCAGGTTCTGCCCCACTGGAGCCCCCCCCAATCTTTTATCCCTACGTTTTATTATGTCTATGATGTATGGTGCAAAACAAAGTGTCCTTGCTAGACTAAAAAGCAAGACTAAACAGAATTCCAAGAAGGTATCATAATATGTGAAAAAGTGCAACTACCTTGCTAAAGTGACAGTGTTAGAAACTATACAGCTATATATTAAAATATATAAAGCTACAGATATATAAAAAGCAAAAATCTTTAGGCATCAGGTTCCTGCTATAATACCTTTGATATATGGCAGTCACAGCAGTGGTGACATACAGCATCATGTAACACTGCCATCATGCAACTCAAATTATGGATTATTTTCACCCAGGATTAAATCTCCTTGAGGTACACATTGGACTCCCCCTATCCTTCTGCATTACCCACCCAGTGTACCCAAGTCCTTGAGCAAAAACAATCCCACAAACAGGTTTGCACTTTCCTGAGGAAGGAATAACGCAGACTGTTTTTCCCAACACGTTCCTTATGTATACTACAGGGATCTTATCTCCTTTCACAGTGCAAAGGGGTTTTGAATGGGCAGGGCCAGGTCAACTGGCAGATCCTCTAGTGTTAACTAGCCAAATGGCTTCTGCTAAATGTGTATCCCAATGCTTGAAGGTCCCAGCATCCATTGCTCTCAGTGTAGTTTTTAACAGTCCGTAGTATTGTTCAATTTTCCTGGAGGCTGGTGCATAAGGGATGTAACACACCCAGTTAATGCCATGCTCCTTGGCCCAGGTTTTTATGAGGTTGTTTTGGAAATTAGTCCCATTTTCTGATTCAATTCTTTCAGAGGTGCCATGTTGCCATAAAACTTGCTTTTCAAGGCGCAGGATAGTATTCCAGGCAGTGGCATGGATCACAGGGTATGTTTCCAACCATCCAGTAGTCACTTCCACCATCATAAGCACATGGTGCTTGCCGTGGCAGGTTTGTGATAGTGTAGTATAACCAACCTGCCAGGCTTCCCCATATTTATATTTCAGCCATTGTCCTCCATACAAAAAAGGCTTTAGCTGATTTGCTTGTTTGATTATGGTGCACATTTTACATTCATGGATAACTTGTGCAATGGCATCAATAGTCAAATCCACCCCTTGCTCACAAGCCCATTTTTATGTTGCATTTCTTCCTTGATGGCCCAAGGTGTCATGGGCCCACCGAGCCAGAAATAATTCACCCTTATGTTGCCAATCCACATCCACCTGAGCCACTTCAGTCCTAGCAGCCTGATCCACCTGCTGGTTTTTCTGATGTTCTTCAGTGGCCTGACTCTTGGGTACATGAGCACCTACGTGATGCACCTTCACAACCAGGTTCTCTACCTGATCAGCAATATCTTGTGACAATGCAGCAGCCCAGATGGGTTTATCTCTGCACTGCCAGTTTTCTGCTTCCATTGCTGTAGCCACCCCGACAGGGCATTTGCCACCATCCATGAGTCAGTATAAAGTATTGGCCATTTTTCTTGTTCAGCAATGTCTAAGGCCAACTGGATGGCTTTCACCTCTGCAAAGTGACTCAATTCACCTTCTCCTTCAGCAGTTTCTGCTACAATTCCAGGTATACTGGACGCCCCTCCACGTGAAAGCAAACTGTAGCCTGCACTCTGCTGACAAAGGGATCAAGAATAATGCATTAGCAATATCAATTCTTGAATACCATTTGGCTGCCTTTGACTCTAGTTCATATTGGAGTTCTAGCATGTCTGGTATGGCAGCACTCAGTGACAGTGTGACTTTCTTCAGGCATTGATAGTCTACTGTTAGCCTTCTCGCTCTATTAGATTTTTGCACTGGCCATATGGGACTATTAAAGCATGAACGAGTCTTACTGATCACTCCTTGATTCTCCAGTCACCAGATCAGCTTATGGATGGGAGACAGGGAGTCTCGATTGGTGCAATACCATCGATGGTGCGCTGTCATGGTAGCAATTGGCACCTGCTGTTCTTTAATCCACAGCAATCCCATAGCAGAAGGATCCTCTGAGAGACCAGGCAAGCTAGACAGTTGTTTAATCTTCTCTGTACTCAAGGCAGCTATACTGAAACCCCACCAGTACCCTTTTGGGTCTTTGAAGTACCTTCTTCTGAGGTACTGTATGCCAAGGATACATGAAGTCTCCAGATCAGTCACAATAGGATGCTTTTGTCACTCATTCCCAGTTAGGCTTACCTCAGCCTCCAACACTGACAGTTCTTGGGATCTTCCCCTCACTCCAGAAATAAAGATAGATTCTTCCCCTTTGTAATCTGATGGTATTAGAGTACACTGTGCACCAGTGTCCACTAGAGCTTTATACCCCTGTGGGTCTGATGTGCCAGGCCATCAAACCCACACAGCCCAGAAAACCCAGTTGTCCCTTTCCTCTGCCTGGACAAAAGCAGGGCCCCTCTATTCTTGTTTGGAGTATTCATTACTTGATTTTTGTAATTGCAAACCAGAAGTACCTTCATCAGGATCAAAAGTATAATCGGGCCTTCTACTCTGCCCAACAGACATGGACAGAATAATTTTCCTGGATGGATGCCTTTTGGCTGTTGTTTTTCCTTGCAGTTCTTGTACCCAAGGTTCTAGTCTCCAGGTAGGTTCACCATTCCGCTGCCTCATGTCCTCCCTCTGGTCACATAGGAAGAACCACAGGGATGCATGTGGTGTGTGCTACCCGTACCCTTTCCCTTGAACAGGAAAACGCTGACTCTTAATAGCTGAGACATTGGTTGGAGTGCGTGAGGAAGACCTATCTTACTTAAATTGCTCAGACAATTTTTGGGTCAGTCTGTCTACAGCCAAGACAGGCCCACATGGAGGAAGTGAGATTGTCTTCGTATTTTCAGAGTTGGGTGTCCAGTCCATCTGTAGTTGGTGCCTCCATGTCTGTCCAGCTCATTATTGCCAGGGTGTGGGTGTATGACATCAGTGCACTTATGTCCTGGTTTGAAGGACAGGTGTCTGTCAAGGAAGGTGGGAAACCTCCCTTGAGTACAGGAATGACCTCCCTCCCTCCTCCGAATTACTGTACCTTTGAAATTACAGGGCTCTCAGGCAAAGATGTGGTAAAAAGAATAACAGTTCTTTACTAGGGTTATATAACTATATATATACATAAAACAAGACAGTTAAACAGCAACCATAAGAGAACAGACAAACCCCTTATCAGTTCCTTGTCTGATGTTGGGAGATCCTCCGTTGGAGCAGAGAGGCTGCGGTGACTCCCCCGCGGCTGCAGGGGGCGCTGTGGCGCGAGCGCGAAGACCCTCACGCGGCAATGGCGGCTCCGGCGGACGGGAGAGGGGGGAAGTCGCCCCCGGCGCGACCTCACGGGGCAGCCGCCCGGCTCCACCAACCTCGGCAGTGGGCAGCGAGCAGCGCAGGCAGGCAGGGTTGACTGGGGAGCGATGGATCTCGGTATCACCCACCGGCAAACCAGCAGAAGGCAGGAAACAGCAGAGACGAGCAGCTCCGGGCGGCGATTGGTTACAGCGTAACTCTGTACCCTGTGCCACCGCGGGACCCTTGGAGATGTCACAGTGTATCCGTGCTCTGGAGCCAGCCGGCAGAGATGTCGCAGTGTGGCAGTGTTCCTGGAGGGAAACCGGCACTCACTGCAGACACGACCGTCCTCCTCGAAGCCAAGCCGAGAATGAGTTAAGCCCCGGTCTCCACCCACCTCTTGCCCAAGTCTCTGGCAGTTCTCTCGAGATGCTCCAGCCTCTGGGGAAACATCCCCCTTGTCAGTATTTCCAAGTCTTTGTTTTTCTTTAATTGGGGGAATTGTCCTGGCTTCTGGGCTGGGCAAGTGGTCCCTTTTGTCCTTAAGTATCGTCCATTCTGTGTCATTAACGTGGAATGCAGCTGAACAGATAACTCTCTTTTGTTCTTAAGTATCGCCCATCAATTCCCGGCCAGCCCCTCCCCACCTGCACAGCCTCCCTGGTACCCCAGGGGAAAGGAAACAAATTTTCATTTCTTTTTTCTAACCCATAACAACTTAGTACAAACTTTCACCACATGGATTGCATGCACCAGATTTCATCCATGTCTTTGGATGCCTGGTCATCATCCAGGTTGTTATAGATCATTCCCAGCATGGCTCATTCCCTCAGATACTGGATACCTCCCTCACTGGTGGTCCATTTGCTTCGAGAATTTGCAAGATCTTCCTTGAAGGGATACCTGTCATTCACACTTGACAGGAGTCGCCTGAGGAGACTGGCAGCTCAGTAGGAATGATGTATTATATATTACAGCTCTGTTTAATTCTGTGTTCCCTACAATATCATACCGTTAGAGTAACTTGGCAAAATGCAGTGGTGCTTCTGGTACAAATGCCGCTATCAGAGACCAGCTCTGTAGCAGAGGCTGGAAGCAAGAAGGAACAGTTTACCAGGAAATGCCTGTGTTCGTGTGCTGGTTGCTTTTGGGAAGGAAAAGGCATCTCAGCCTTGAAAGCTTTCTTACTACACAACTCCAAATGTGGCTGATACAGCTGCACCAGTGGGAGCAATAGTGAGAATACTGCCCTCCAGAGCTTGGGAAAGGTCTGACCAAAGTGGTGGTCTGGAACAAAAAGTCAAATTCTGTTTTTAAGTGAACCTCTAAGTGGTTTTTTGTGTGTTTTGTTTTGTTGGGGTTTGTTGGGTTTGGTTGTTTATTTGGGGTTTTTAAAATTGTTTTTTGCTACTAAAAAGAGAAGGTATTGCTTGTACAAATCCTTGTAAGGAAAGAACAGGGAATTTTCTTTGTAGTGAGCCTGCCTGAAACTCAATACATCTCAGATGTGTGTTAAGAGATAAATGAAAAGATTGACCCATAAAGTGATAGGGGATAATGAATTTAATCTACTATTATGTTTTCCTGGGAGATAGAGTTGGGGCAAGGTGTCGTGAATGGACTTCACTCTTAAGAGGGAAGCAACAATATACTTTATTGATATAAAACAGTGAGTTAACAAAATTCAATGGTAAATACATCAGTGGTTTAACAATATTCGATGGCAAGGTACACTTGATTATTTAGTGCATAGAGGACAGGGTCAGACAGAACTGTTGGGGGGACCCTCCCATTGAGTCATGAGGACTCCCTTGCTTTCTAAACTCCTTCTAAGAGGGGTCTAGGTGTGGCTGGATTCAGTCCTAGTCCCAAACTTGGTCAACGGTTTATGTCTAAAGGATTATATGTGTGCGATCACTTAGCTAAGATTTCAAAGTTTAACATGCTATCACTTACTGAGGATCTGTTGCAGCAAGGAATCTCTCAGTCTCGAAGAGTAACCTTGAAAGGCATCTTTACTCAAGGGAAAATCCTGGTGTACAGCCTGCTGCCATGCAGGAGAGCTCAATGGGCCCTGGGCTGTCCACTATTTATAAAGATGATTGACTTATAGTCATATTTGTATACCAGCCATATTTTGGGTTGGCGCATGCTCAACTAGCCCTCAGCTGTTGAACAAGACTTATGTTCCTTAACTATTGTGTTATTATCTGTAAGCCAGATGCAGCCATCAGGACCACTGATGGCCATTGCTCAAGCAGAAAAAGGGGTGGGGGAAGCACACTGTCACACAAGGTTATTGTCAATAATGTTATACTTTGCATGACAACAACAGCAAATACCACCTGAACACACTTCTCTGAAGAGGGGTGAAAGGGTCTGAGATGTGAACCCGGCAAAAGATGCCAGGAAATTTGTAGATAGCAGTGCATGACAGCTATGCATCTTCCTGTGGCATGAGCTCTTCTTTCCCATTCAGTGGCCCAGTTGAACTGGTTAATGCTGGGCTCTTAACTTCATTGCAATCTTGAGAAATGCAGTAAAGAAATGGTAACTTTAATAACATTAGTGAGATGTTTGAACTGGAGCCTGAATGAACAAATCTTTATCATTAGCTTCTCTGTCTACAAGGTAGATGGGTGGTGATTTGCTACTGCACCAGACCTAGGGATTTTAAAGGATGCTGGTGTGGGTGAGCACTGCTGTGCTCCAGTAGAGCAAGAGCTGTAGGTAGGACCTGGTCCTGGGAAGTCTTAACTGATGAGCAGGGCCCCAAAGGGCTTTTGTAGGGGTGTGGTAAAAGCAGAGAGGCTGAGGGCAGTACCTGGAAACTTATTAGCTCCTAGAGCTAGACCAGAGAATCCAAGTTTTTACTCAAACACACGAATCTTTTAAAGTAAAGAATGCAACGTTCTGCTCTCAAGGAAAAGTCCAGTCCCCTACCAGCCTTTCAGGAGCCAGGGCACTCTTCTGGTTTATAACGCCTTATCTGGGTCTTTAATTTGGTTCCTATATGGCATTATCTTTCTTTTCTGGGCCCTGCTAAGTTACATGCATCTGATGCAGACCCCTGCATGTCCCAAACTCCTCTGGTGCCAGATAGCATATGGGTCAGTCCACAGGGCTAGATGTAGCTACATGTAGATGTAGCCACTGAGGTTTTCAG
This sequence comes from Amblyornis subalaris, assembly GCA_018881555.1. Lineage (NCBI taxonomy): Eukaryota > Metazoa > Chordata > Aves > Passeriformes > Ptilonorhynchidae > Amblyornis > Amblyornis subalaris. Next base: position 32,491 of record JACAXG010000583.1, read on the forward strand.
ATGTGGCAGTACTGCCCTTGCTCTACTCCCCACACTCTGTCTGGTGCTGAGGGCAGCTCACCCACTTTCCAGGGCAGGGACAGCACACCATGACTTAGTTTCCCTGTGGCCTGGGACACGGGGAGAGATGGAGCGAGACCAGTAAGGGGCAGAGGGAAAGTTGCAGCAGCTGGTAGGAAATGTCATTTTAGAGTGCTGCAAGGTGGTTGTCTTGGTTTAAGACAATTTAAGAGGTGGACACTCTGGAATGACTTACCTCCCCCTATAATTTTAACCAATCCCTTTCCACCAATAAGGAGAAACGAATACGAGTAGATATAAGTGAAAAAATAACAGTTTACTAAGAATCAAAACAGCAACAGGCAAAAAAAAACCCCCAGTAAATAATCACTAGATACAAAATTGCTACATCTCACAAGCTCCCTGGGAACAAAGAGAAACCCAAAACGGTGGAGTACCCCTCCTTTCCCAAGATGGCACCTGCCACAGGCGACTGAGTGTGGGAAAACAAAGGGAAAATGGCAAAAAAACCTTCTCCCCAAGATGACACACTCTGCAGGCGACCGTGCAGTCTGGGAGACAAAAGGGAGATGGTGGACAAACCCTCCTGGGAAGGTAGGAGCTTACAAAGCAGTTCTAGTGGCAGATGGGAATTGACGGTGTGTGGGGGGGTCAGTGCTGCTGCTCGCTGCTTCCTCCTGCCACCCGCTGGACTCCTCTGGTGTTGGTGCTGCTGCCTCGGGTCACTGCTCCAATGGGGGGGTAAAAGAACAGACTCTCGAGCACTGACGAGCAGTGACCTGACCCTGGACCAGCTCAGGCTTCACGCTGCCAACAGGTGTTGCTAAATTCACTCCAAAACAGTTTCTAGTTGCGAAATGCAGCTTCTTGAGTTCCTACAGTTGCAAGCCCAGAAAACCCACCTGAAACAACCCCCTCTGGAAGGGAGCCTCTGCTCACGCTGCCTCAACTCTCCCGGCAAGAGCAACAGGGAATCACAAAAAGCAAAAGAGCAAGAGAGAAACAACAAAAAAAAATGAAGCAGAGCCTCTGCCTTGAGCAAATGCCACAAGGCAAAAGAGCATCTACTTGGGTGACTCCGACTTAATGGGACCCTGGCAACACCCCGGCCCTTGCAGTTCTGTTTCTGGCTGCAGGGCTGTCTTAAAGAGACCATAACAATTTTGAGCATAGATAGATATGGAATACAATAACATTTTGGCTTACCCAGGACAGTGGTGTTTTGGGGTGCAGCACTGCAAACCTGCTCTGTCTACCATGGAGCTGGCATTTCAGGATGCTGATGCCTTATCGGGAACTACGTAAAAGAGAGAGGCTTGACAAAGATCAAAAGGTTAAAAGCGGTGGTGTTTATTTGAAGGCCTTCAGGTACATCCGAGCTCATTCAGGAGGCTTACACCCTAAGGTGGACCCCCTAAGATCAGCTCCCCAAGATGGACCACCCAAGATGGACCACCCAAGATGGATGACTGGTCATGAGTTCTCCATACTTTTATAAGTTTGGTCTATTAGCATACTGGGGCTAGCTCTTCCAATTAGAGCTTTAGGTAATGAAGTAATTCACCCCAAGTTTGCTCCCCCCTCACCAAGGCTGTTTACAGATCTTGGGCCTGAGGCAGTAAGGTGTCCTTGAAGTCCAGGCCCGGAGATGGATTGTTTTGTCTAAAGGCAGTAGCTAACACTTTTATATGGGCTTTAGAGTTACACACTAAGAATTGCAGGGTTACAAGTATATGAAAAATATAAAAGCTAAAATCCTAAGGCATCAGCTGCAGGGCAGCCCTGCTCATCCCAGCTGTAGAGCTGGCATTTTTGGGTGCTGCAAAGCAGCCCTGTTCCATACTGCCTTCTGTGCCAGGGATCCTGCTAGGGCAGGGAGGGCTGGCTGCACCTTCCATCCCCACATGCAGGGTGTATGATTACAGATAGTCCCATGGCCCTGCCTCCTCCAACGTGTGATATGAGTTTGAGCTCATCTCAGATAAGGCAAGAGTCAGGAGTGCTCTTGCTGCATTTTCACCTATGTGCAGGCTGTGGTGGAAACAGTTTGGTATCCCTCTCTGTCTCTGCTTTGCATCTGGGCATGGAGCAATGGCTGTACCTGGGGGCAGGAACATAGGAGTCCTTGAAAGGAGTCGTGAGGGGAGTGTCTATTCCCACCTGCTTCCTTCCTCACCCCCTTCCTTGTGGCCCTGAATCTGCCTGCGTGGAGCATGTTTTGTAATAAACCTGCTGAGTGCAGGCAGAGTGAGACCAGGAGACTATAGAGTTGCAAGCCCTACACATGCCCACATCACTGCAGCAGTGTGGGGCACAGGGTCCCCACACAGCTTGGTAGCAGTTTGTGCTGAGGATAAGGACAAAGACATTTCTCCCCTTCCTCCCCTTGTGTGTATCTCATGCCTCTTGCAAGCTACCAGCAGATTTTCAGCACAGCTCTTTCATAGGTAGAGTAGGTCCAGCTTCCTCTGGATGTTGTAACCTGCCTTGCTTCTATGAAGCATTTTTTCTTGAGGCAGTGAGTCAAAGGTTAAACCACAGTTTTGGGGTCGGGTTTTTAGCAGGAACAAAGAGGGCTTTTAAGGTCTGCGTTGGGATAGGAATAGAGAGGATGGATTGAGTCTTTCCCAGTGTGTTGAATTACAGAGGTCATGGAGAGACCCTTTTGCTGGGAGGCAGCAGAAGTTGAGGTCTGTTGGAAGTGAGGCAGAGAGAAAAGAGATTGTGAAAGTCAGTGAGAGCAACTTCATGGGGAGCTTTAAGACCAGAGTGAAAACTGAAACTGTATCCTGAGGTGAATGTATGTCAACGCAAGGCTGGGAGCCAGGAGGGCCGGGACTGTAGGCTTTGTGCAGGCCTTCTGCCCTGGGATTTTTGAGTGCTTTTTTGTTTTTTCCCTTCCATATCACACTTACAGCTACCCCAACATACTGACCTGCTATGAGCTTGTGAAGGCTGAAGAAAATAAAAGGTAATGCCTGCAAGGGAGAATCTCTCCAAAATTCAGAAGAGGAGACAGTCCAGGGTGCCTGTAGGCACATTTTGCCTTGACAGAAGAGGGAAGTTGGCTTTTCAATGCCTGCCCAGGCTAAAACTGGAAACCCAGAAACTGTAACATCCTCTGTTCTCCTTTGTAGCTGGCCTGTTCTCAGTCATGCTTTGTGTGTCTGCTCTTGTAACCAGGAATCATTTCAACAGAAGCATCACCTTCATGTACTTCTTGCTGCTTAGCATCCACACTGAGAAAGCCTGAACTTCTCCATCTGTTGTTACTTCAAATCCTCTCTTCTCATCCTGCCTTCTGGCATCACTTCTGCTGCAGAAGCATGCCACTGATATAAAGGTGGATGAATAAACTGACACCTCTCTGATGACAGTTCTCAGCTTGGCGACCTGAAATATGCTATTTGAAGGCAGCAAGGTCTTTACTTTGGAGGTATGCTCTGCCACTTTTCTTAGCCACCTGAGCTGCAGAAGGGGAAGACAAGGCAGTTGCAGGGGATCCCCTTGGTGTGAGAGATGTCAGAAGCAAGAGCAACTCAGCTGTCTCCTTTCTGCTCTTCCCCCCAGTCTATCTGGAGGAGGGTGTTGCATATGGGGTTAACCCCTCTGTTAGTCACAATTGGGAGGCTGTCAGGAAATCATCACTGTCTGGCTCAAATTGTAGCAGTCCCTGGCTGCTCTAACTGGTTGCTCAGGGAACATCCCTCAGCTTCCCCTTTGGGGGCTATGGCAGGGAGCCGGCCTTGTTAAGAGCTCATGTAGGTTATTGCTTCTCTTAGGAGCTCCCAGAGCTTGTGGGGAAGTCCATATTTTTAGTGGTGATAGATAGATTTAAGCATGTGCATTTAATTGCTGGGCCTGTCCTGCTGGTGGCTGCTGAGTTTTGTTCAAATGCTTACCCAGTACTGTGACCTTAGTGACATCATGACCGCAGTGTTTGCTCTGCCTTTGACCTTGCTGATGACACACAGTGAGCACTACGGATCTCCCACCTTGCCTTCCTAGAAGGGACCCCAGGGACTGAAGCATCCTGATGAGAAGAGGGGTGATGTGCAGGGGAAGCTGCTGGTACCCATGGGACCCTGGGTGACTCACATCTTGGTTTTCTTTGCCTGATGCATACATGGTGAAGATCAGGAGTGTAAAAATCCAGGGAGAACCAGCAGCTCTCACATACAGTCCTAAGCTTTAGCAGAAAATCATTCTCTGTCCCTATTAAATACGTGACGTTCCAGCCCAAAACATTATCCCTCCTTCCCTGGTCAAAGGATGATTTAGTCTGACTTTCATTCCCAAGTGGCAGGGCCTCCTGACCTGGCTGGGGCTGTGTATTTCTGCTGGAGACATGATGCTGGACCAACTTGTCCTATTGCAGCGTCAGCAATGCTTGTCCTGAGTAATCTGCATGTGGCTATACGTAAAAATGCTACAGCTGGCCAAGCACTCCTGAGTGGAAAGGACCAGAGCCCCTTGTCAGCATAATGCCGACCCATGGAATGTGGAGGGAAAGAGCCTGTGTCTTTTGCCAGTAATTTTCTCCTGTAGTCAACAGGAAATGGATCCTCCAGCCACAAGTCTGCTGCAGGAAGAGGTGCGGGTCTGCACTATTGTCTTTTGTGCATGACAATGCTCTTGCATGCTCCTTGACACAGATAGATATACTCTGATATGCAGAGCTACTCACTGGCTGGGAGGCTTGCACCACACCTCTTGCAAGGTTCCAGCACAGAGAGTTTGTGATATTACTCTTATCACCTCTGTCTGTTCTGGTCCCCTCCAAGAAGGCTGAGTTTAGCCAGAGAGCCCTTGGAAAGGGATGATGCAGGGGAGAAGGTAAAGGAAATGGGGCAAAGCCTGTTTGAATTACAGCCCCTAGCATTAGGGGAATTGCTAGTCTGAGAAAAAGCCTGCAGAGAACATGTATATGTAGCATTGTGTGTTGTCCGCAAAAATCAGATTCATTACCTGGTGTGCAACAAGCGCACAAAATGTGCCTTTCAAGACCTAAGATAGTGTTTCGAGCAGTAGCATGGTTTACAGGGTGTGTTTTCAGCCACCCAGTTGTTGCCTCCACCATGGTGAGTATGTAGCTCTTGCCTCGGTGTGTTTGTGGCAGTGGTCCAATGTAGTCAATTTGCCAGGCCTCACCATATCGGAAACACAGTCACTGCCCTCTATTCCAAGGAGATTTCACTCACATGGCTCGCTTGATGGCAGCACGTTTCACATTTGTGAATAACCTGTGTGATGGCCTCCATGGTCAGGTCTACCCCTCGATCACAAGCCCATCTGTATGTGGCATCCCTTCCTAGATGTCCTGATGTTTCATGGGCCCATTGGGCTATAAATAGTTCACCCTTTCACTCCCAGTCTAGGTCTACCTGAGCTATTCCAATCTTAGCAGCCTTATCTACCTGTTTGTTGTTCTGATGTTCCTCAGTGGCGTTACTTTTGGGCATGTGAGCATCTACATGACGTACTTTCAGTCATATTTTCTACCCGTGCAGCGATGTCCTGCCACAATGCAGCAGCCCAGATGGGTTTACCCCTGCGTTGCCAATTGCTCTTCTTCCATTGCTGCAGCCACCCCCATAGGGCATTAGCCACCATCCAAGAGTCAGTATAGAGTACAGGCCACTTTTCTCATTCAGCAATCTCAAGGGCTCATTGGATGGCTTTCACTTCTGCAAATTGGCTTGACTCGCTTTCCTCTTCAGCAGCCTCAATGACTTGTGGTGTGGGACTCCACACAGCAGCTTTCCACCTCTGATGGTTCCCTACCACACAGCAGGATCCATCAGTAGAGTATAGCCTCTTGCATCTTCTGGTAACTCATTATATGGTGGTGCTTCTTGGGCACAAGTTACCTTCTCAGGCAATGCTCCAAAATCTCTGCCTTCTGTCCAGTCCATAATCTCTTCCAGGATTCCTGGGCAATTGGGTTTTCCCATTTGGGCTCATTGTGTAATCAATGCTACCCACTTACTCCGTGTAGCGCTGGTTGCGTGATGTGTTGAGGGGATGTTTTCTTTGAACATCCAGTGTAGGACGGGCAATCACGGTGCCAAGAGGAGACCCACTTCTGTCCCAACAACTTCTGAGGCGGCTCAAGCCCCCTCATAGGCTGCTAATATCTCTTTTTCAGTTGGAGTATAGTGGGTGTTATAAATGAACGCATAGGCCGAAATTTTAGTAACGCAATATTGAATATTTATTAGTAAAACAAAGGCAAACACAGCGCTGGGCGCTTGGCAAATCTTGCCAGGGGCACACTCGTATTCATTCCACTGTGGGTTCAAATACTCTTAGACTGTTGCATATTCATGAGGCCCAAAAGGTAGTTTACACTTCACTCATTTCCDCCTTTCCCACCGCTCCACCAGGGTGTCACCGGTCCGAGTATTGTGTTATTTCAGGAATTCAGGTATCTGTCTTTTCTTGTTTGATTTGTGATCGATTCTTCCTCTGGAAGTTTTGGTGTGATAACAGTTTTCCCGATTTCTCTGGTGAGAAAACAAACTCCAGGATGTACACAGTTTATCTTTTATTGTCTTGAATTGTTTAGCTTAAAGATATTTATTACCATGTTTTGTTAGCTTAAGGATATTTATTAACATGTATCCATTACAACTATTTTAAAGTTACTATTCACTTTAGTCTTGTTTTTATTATTTCTACACACTATATTTTACTATTTCTACATAGCACATTATTATTGGTAAATGTTAAATTCATATATGCGAAAGCCAACATTATCATTTACTTATTTATCACAGTGGGCTTCTGATCCCTGATAACTCCAGCTCCAAAACCTTAATGGTCCACCTCAGGTTTCTCCTGAGGTCCTTTAGCCAGAGGCTCCAGGTGAGACCCTGCTCCCCAGTTGCAGTGTAGAGTATATTTTGCACGACTGGTCCTATCCGAACAGGCACAAGAGCTACTGCACAAGCTATTTCCTGTTTGATCTGCTCAAAGGCCTGCTGTTGCTCAAGGCCCCACTCGAAATGGTTCTTCTTCTGGGTCCCTCGATAGAGGGGGCCCACAAGCTGACTATAACCTGGAATGTGCATTCTCCAGAACCCCATAAGGCCTAGAAAAGTTTGTTTCCTTCTTGTTAGCTGGTGGAGACAGTTGCTGTTTTGTTATCCACTTCCACAGGCACATGATGGTGGCTATCCTGCCATTTTATTCCCAAGAACTGGATCTCCCATGCAGGTCCCTTTACCTTACTTTGTTTTATGGCAAGACCAGCTTTCAGAAGAACTTGGATTATTTTCTTTCCTTTCTCAGAAACTACTTCTGCTGTATTGCCCCACACAATGATATCATCAATATATTGCAGGTGTTCTGGAGCTCCATTCTGTTCCAGTGCAGTCTGGATCAGTCCATGGCAAATAGTGAGGCTGTGTTTCCACCCCTGGGGCAGTCGATTCCAGGTGTACTGGACACCCCTCCAGATGAAAGCAAATCGTGGCCTGCACTCTGCTGCCAGAGGGATTGAGAAAAATGTATCAGCGATATCAATTGTGGCACCATTTGGCTGCCTTTGGCTCATATTGAAGTTCCAACATGTCCGGTACAGCAGCACTCAGAGGTGGCGTGATTTCATTCAGGCCATGATAGTCTACTGTAAGCCTCCATTCCCCATTAGACTTTTGCACTGGCCACATGGGGATGTTAAAAGGTGAGAGGGTCCTGCTGATCACTCCTTGGCTCTCCAGCCGATGAATTAGTTTATGGATGGGAATTACGGAGACTTGGTTGGTGCAATATTGCCACTGGTTCACTGTCCTGGTGTTATGGGTTAGAAAAAAAAATGAAAATTTGTTTCCTTTCCCCTGGGGTACCAGGGAGGCTGTGCAGGTGGGGAGGGGCTGGCCGGGAATTGATGTGCGATACTTAAGAACAAAAGGGAGTTATCTGTTCAGCTGCATTCCACGTTAATGACACAGAATGGACGATACTTAAGGACAAAAGGGATCACTTGCCCAGCCCAGAAGCCAGGACAATTCCCCCAATTAAAGAAAAACAAAGACTTGGAAATACTGGCAAGGGGATGTTTTCCCCAGAGGCTGGAGCACCGCGAGAGAACTGCCAGAGACTTGGGCAAGAGGTGGGTGGAGACCGGGCTTGTCTCTCCACTCGGTGTTCAGTGAGGACGGTCGTGTCTGCAGCGAGTGCTGGTTTCCCTCCAGGAACACTGCTACACTGCGACATCTCTGCCGGCTGGCTCCAGAGCACGGATACACTGTGACATCTCCGAGGGTCCCGCGGCGGCACAGGGTACAGAGTTACGCTGTAACCAATCGCCACCCGGAGCTGCTCGTCTCTGCTGTTTCCTGCCTTCTGCTGGTCTACCGGTGGGTGATACCGAGGTCCATCGCTCCCCAGTCAACCCTGCCTGCCTGCGCTGCTTGCTGCCCGCTGCCGAGGTTGGTGCAGCCGGGCTGCTGCCCCGTGGGTTCGCACCGGGGGCGACCCCCCCTTTTCCCGTCTGCCGGAGCCGCCATTTGCCACGTGAGGGTCGTCGCGCTCGCGCCACAGCGCCCCCTGCAGCCGCGGGGGAGTCACCGCAGCCTCTCCGCTCCAATGGAGAATTCTCCCAACAACAGACAAGGAACTGATAAGGGGTTTGTCTGTTCTCTTATGGTTGCCGTTTAACTGTCTTGTTTTATGTATATATATAGATATATAACCCTAGTAAAGAACTGTTATTCTTTTTACCACATCTTTGCCTGAGAGCCCTGTAATTTCAAAGGTACAGTAATTTGGAGGAGGGAGGGAGGTTTCCCACCTTCCTTGACAGACACCTGTCCTTCAAACCAGGACACCTGGTAGCAATTAGCACTTGCTGGTCTTCAACCTGCAGCAATCCTACAATGAAGGGATCTTCTGAGAGGCCAGGCAGGATGGATAACGGTTCGATCTTCTCTGTATTCACTGTAGCTACAGCAAAAGCCCATCGATACCCTTTTGGATCCTTGAAGTACCTTCTGAGGTAGTTGATGCTGAGGATACGAGGGGCCTCTGGGCCAGTCACAATGGGGTGCTTTTGCCATTTGTCCCCTGTTAAGCTCACTCCAGCCTCTAATACAGACAACTCCTGGCATCCCCCTGTCACTCCAGAGATCCAGATGGGTTTTGCGCTCCAGTGCCTTGATGGCATCAGTGTGCATTGTGCACCTGTATCTACTAAAGCTTTATACTTCCATGGATCTGATGTACCAGGCCATCGAATCCACACAGTCCAGTATGCCCGGTCATCCCTTTCCTCCTCCTGGCCAAAGGCAGGGGCTCTCTATTCCCTTTCCTGGTCAGAGTATTCACTGTCTGACCTTTGCAATGCCAGATCAGAAGTCCCCTCACCAGGGTTAAAGGAGGTGATTTCAGTTCTTATATGTCTGGGAGATCGCTGATTTTCTTGTCTCTGTGGCAACTACACTGACAGTCTTCTTGGGTGGCCCCTTCTTAACAGTTCTCTCCCCTCTCAGTTCATGGACATGGGCTTCCAGCTTAAAGGTGGGTTCACCATCCCACTTCCTCATGTCCTCCCCCTGGTCACGCAGAAAGAACCAGAGTTCGCCACGTGGCCTGCGCTTGGGGCTTCCCTTCCCTCTGACTAGGGCAGGAGAAGACCAATCTCTTGGGCTGCCCCTGAAAGCTGGGGTGCTGGCCTGTAGGGATGTGGAAGTACCCAGAGTTTCTTCTACCTTTCTGAGCCAGGAGGACTCCATCTCTACAGGTGGTGTATCCATTTGCAGGTAATACAGTGCTACCAAGCTGTTGGAATATGATGCAGGGGGACTTTGAACCACCTTCCTCCACATGGCCATTGTGCAAGGGACATCCTCTGGATCTTTAGGGACCTTATCACTTTTTAGATTACTATAGATGAATTTCAGCACTGCTAATTCTCTCAAGTACTTGATACCTTTGTCTGCAGTGGTCCACTTTCCTGGGGAGTTCACAAGATCTTCCTTAAATGGATATCTTTCCCTCATGCTTGAGAGGAGCCATCTCCAGAGGCTGTAAATTGCTCCTTCTTTTCCAGTTCCTCTTAATTTCCCGTTCTCTAGCAAGGGATCCCAGCTGTTGGGCTTCATGACCTTCTAACTGCTGACTGTCAGCCCCGTTATCCCAGCATCAAAGCAGCCAGGCAGAAATCTGCTCACCTGGCTGGCGGCTGGAATCTTTTCGCAAGTTTCAAAGTTCTGATGAGGTCAGGGACCGAGTAACTTCGGTTTCCTGTTTGATTTGCCTCACCTCTTTCAATTTCTTTGTTGAAGGACCTGCTTCTTGATCTAAGACCTCCTCTCCTCCTCCTCCTTCCTCCCTTACTAATCAGTGGTATGGGCCTGTAACTCACCTTGTCCATTTTTTTGTTTTCACTACTGAAGCAATTACTGTAGTTGCTGTGGTTTGAGTCCCTGTCTCAGCCATAGTGTCCTCAAATGCAGTTTGGGTTCCTGCCTCAACCACAGTCCTCTAAGAGTACTGAGCTGTGGCTGGGTAGGCACAGGCCAGGCCCCAGTACAGGGTGAGAAGCTGCTGGTTTTCATTGGGGTAGGCAAGGCACCCTTCTATCAGTTTGTCAAGGTTGATTACCTGTTCAGGTGTAAAGTCCCAGGCAATGGGAGGTGTTAACCGCCCTAGGAACCTGCCCAAATCCCTCCACGCGCCCTGCCACCCAGGAACTGGATGCCTCAGGGCAGATTTCAATATCTCCTCACCTAAAGTTTGTTTTCTCTTACACCAGGATGACACCAGATTCCACAAACTCCATAGTGTAACAACAGTATTAGCTAATATTATTAACAGTATTAAACAGCTTACATAAGGATGAGCAATGACCACGGGAGCCTGCATTATAAAACAATTCGCATCAATCTCGGGCAGGGAGAGGGAGGTGTATTCCCTCATCATCCCCAAAAGATAGCTCCCCTAGCATAACAAGGCCATCAATGCCAGGGCAAAGCACAGAGCCATTGTTTGTATTAACATGTTCCCAAACTCAGCAAAATAAAGGGATAAGCAGTGCAGCTGACAAACTCCATGTCCCACACAGGAGCTTGTTACTCGATTTACTACCATTTACTATAGCATGCAATATATATATAGCTGCCTTTATCTCGCCTCACATTGGGCATCATAAAGGACTGTGGTGGGTTGACCTTGGCTGGACACCAGGTGTCCACCAAGCCACTCTATCACTCCCCTCTGCAACTGGACAGGGGAGAGAAAATAAGATGGAAAACAACTCATAGGTTGAGACAAGGCAGTTTACTAAAGCAAAAGCGAAAGTTTGTGTGCCCACAAGAGGAGAAAAATAATTTTTTTCCTCTACTTCCCATCAGCGAGCTATGTCTGGCCACTTCCTGGGAAGCAGGGCTTCAGCACAAGTTGCGGTTGCTCTGGAAGGCAAATGTTGTAAATAACAAATGCTCCCTCTTCCTCCTCCTTTCCTTAACTTTTATGTCTGAGCTGACATCATATGGTATGGAATATCCCTTTGGTCAATTTGGGTCAGCTGGCCTAGTTGAGTCCCCTCCCACAGTCTTGCCCATCCCCACACTACTGATGGGGAGGGAATGTTGAGAGACAGGGCTGATGCTGTGCCAGCACTGCTCAGCAGTAGCCAAAACACTGGTGTGTTATGAACACTTTTCTAGCTACCAATGCAAAGCACAGCACTGTGAGGGCTGCTAGGGGGAAATGAACTCCATCTCAGCCAGACCAAATACAACTACCTGGTGCAGTTTTGCAAGATTTTTAGGTCTTGGCACTCCATGTTTTACTCCATATAGCATTAATTGCTTGTATTGTTTATTCATTAACCTGCCTGCTTCTGTGTTTTTGTCCCATTCTGGCTCTTGCGGTGACATAAAATTGTCTGGTCCATCCCTACCATTCTGTCTTTCTTTTTCTTCCTGAGCTTTATCTAACACCATTCTTTTTCCTCAGGTGCAAGCAAAGTATTTAAAAGCACTTGTAAGTCTTGCCAATCTGGATTATGATTTTTAATTATCGTTTTAAAGGATCGATACATTTTCTCCAGATTTTCTCAGTACGACCCAGCAGACTCCTTCCAATGCATCAGATCAGTGGTTGAAAAAGGAATCTTTACATATACAGACTCTCTATCTGGTCCTACAGCCTGTTGCAAGGTGGCTTGTAACAGTGTTTTGGTGTGCCCAAGTTCTACCTGTAATTGGAATAAGTGCTTCACTTCCTCCAGCCTTACCATCAATACTTTCCTCGTCCCTATTATAAATATCCTGTTCCCTTCTCAGAGAAACCAAGAATTGCACATCCTCTTCCTCATTATCCACTTTCAGACCCCTTTTCCCAATACTACAAGCAGAACACCACCGTGATAATTTATTTTTCTCTTCCATCATCATTAACACATTTGAATCAGGCACCAATAATCTGCATTTCTTTCTAGTTTCATGATCATTTCTCAATGAGAAAAATAAATCCACATATAGGATTTCATCCCACTTATCCAATCTTCTGCAAAACAGCATAAGTTGCAACATGGTGTAGTGGGTTGATGCTGGCTAGATGCCAGGCACCCACCAAAGCTGCTCTATCGCTCCCCTCTACAGCTGGACAGGGGAGAGAAAATATAACGAAGGGTTCATGAGATAAGGACCAGGAAAGATCATTCATCAAATACCATCACAGGCAGGCAAAACAGGCTCTAATTAGAGATATGAATTGAATTTATTAACAACAAAATCAGAGTAGGATAATGAGAAGTAAAATAAACTATCGATAGATATTTCAATTGTTGGAACAGACAAACAACACACACCGAGTACTTTGCAAAAAGGGTTCTAATCTTTATTCTAACAAGCTTTTTTATATCTTGCTTAAAGCAGTGCTGTTGCAACAGTGTCTGATTGGTTAATAGAAATTTTGCTGAGAGTTAGGATAAGAATACTTTTTTAGCAATGTCCCCAGCCGAACATCTGTTTTGTGGTTAGAAAGCTGCATCCGTTATCGTCTGGCTTTGAACTTCCTCAATCTTTAAAATAGCTGGAAAAGCCTTACAACATCTTTCTGTAACTTTTAAGGGTATACTTTAATTGTTTCATCCGCTGGTTCAATAAAGGTGACGGGCCATCCATCTTCAGGTATAAATTCACCTATAATAAACCCTTAAAAACACCTTCCCCCCCACCCCTCCCTCCTTCCCAGCTCTACCTCCTACTCCAGCGGTGCAAGGAGCCAGGGAATGGGAGTTATGGTCAGTTCATGGCCCATTGTTTCTCCTGCTGCTCAGGGAGAGGAGCCGTTCCCCTGTGCCACAGTGGGATCCCTCCCATGGGAGACAGTTCTCTGCGAACTTATCCAATATGAGTCCATCCCATGGGCAACAGTCCCCCTCAAACTGCTACAACATGGGTCACTTCCATGGGGTGCAGTCCTCCAAGGACAGGCTGCTCTGGCAAGGGCTCCTCTCTCCATAGGCATCCCACGGGGTCACAGCCTCCTCTCAGGCATCCACCTGCTCCAGCATGGGTCTCCTCCACGGACTGCAGGTGGATCTCTGAATCCCCATTGATCTCCATGGGCTGCAGGGGGACAGCTGCTTCACCATGGTCTTCACCACAGGCTGCAGAGGAATCTTGGCTCTGGTGCCTGGAGCACCTCCCCCTCCTTCTTCACTGACCTTGGTGTCTGCAGAGTTGTTCTTCTCACATATTCTCACCCCACTCTTCTCCGGCCGCAATTACAACTGCACAATAATTTTTTTTTGTTTTCTTTCTTCTTAAATATGTTAACACAGAGGTGTTATCACCATTCCTAATTGGCCCAGCCTTGGCCAGCAGCACATCCATCTTTGGAGCTGCCAGGGATTGGCTCTGCCAGACATGGAGGAAGCTTCTAGCAGCTTCTCACAGGAGCCACCCCTGTAGCCCCCCCCGCTACCAAAACCAGGCCATGCAAACCCAATACACATGGTATTATAATTTAATGTTCCCATTTCTGGCCATTTTTCCTCACCATCCAATTTACATTTTGGCCACCTGTTACGAATGGGAGTGAGAGTTTAAACCGGGCTTCTGCCTTTCCTCAGATTTCTGGCAGTAGGCAGCAGCTTTATGGAGGCGACCTGCACTCCAAAATCACTCTCGCTCGCAAGTTCTTAATCATGACCAATCAGGTCTATTACAAAATGAATTATTTATTGAATAGACACAAGAAAAACAGACATAAGACTTTAAACAGACTTCTTACTACACACAATAAACAAAAGAAACACTACTAGTAGGTTCATAAGACAGTGCATGATAATAAAGGTACCTATATTACAGCTAGCGAAGAAATAGTATAGATTAGGAAACCAATGTAACTTACCAACAAATGATAGTGGTGTACAGAAGTGTCCTTTCCACTCAACTTCTAGAGTAGTAACTCAAGGCTGACGTCGACTTCAAGGAGAACTCTCCACACACTCAGAGAGTGTGTAAGAGATTTCTGATTTTATGAAAATTATAGTGGTCTTTTATAGACTGTAAAAGTGCTGTGTTTGTCAGTCACAAATTTTTGCTTATCCTATCACATCCATTCAGGACAGGATGTTTATTGCTAGGTAAGGGTGTTTTTGAGCCGACAATTCACCACAAGGTAAGCTATTCTGGCTTGACTGAACCATGGGGGAAAGCAGATAAGCTTTTGCCTGTATCAGGGGTGAAAGGTCCTGTTACAATCCACCCCTTGACTGCAGACACTTGACTTTTACCTCATGGAATGGTAGTACAGGTACCTCTTGCCTCCATGTTATAAAAGTATCCACTATGTATGTGTACATCATTGTTGAGTGTTTTGGTGAACATTGATTTCCTAAGCTTTACTATTTCTTCAAAAAGGTGTTGAATATGTTATTGATTTTGATAAGAAGAACTTGCTGTTGCTTCAGTTTATGGATTTCATGTGTTATGTGATACACATTATATATATAGATGCAAAATGATTACTGATAAACAAAGAAATCATAGTGATAAGATAAAACATTAAATCTAGAGTGTCCATGGTAGTTGGGGACAATCCCATAAATCACTTTACTTGTGTTATTATCAGTCTGTGTAGACTAGGATGTCCCCCACGCCTTGAGTCTTGAAATTATAGAAAGATGAGATGCAAATCAGGAACAAAGAAAAGTTTGTGGAGTCAGTCTGTTGCAGTGGTTGGAGGAGTTCAGTAGATGGTCAGTGACTCCTTTCGCTTCCATTCACTCTTCTTAGTCCAGTGTTGTTCTTCAGTGAAGTTTAGTATTTCACATGTTTTGATTAACATATCAAGTGTTAGACAATTTTACAATAATTACTTGAATAAACATTCAAATGCTATGAAATGGTTTGGTTGTCTCAGGGAAATTAAAGATGTAATGAAGCTCAATTGTTTCTACTTATTCAACATATTATTCCAGTTGGGAATTTTATGCTTTGCCCTGAGGAGGTAGGAAGGTATATATAAAATTGATCCCATAATTATATGACAATTTAAGTTATATTTAAGGAAAAATCCTTTTTACTCACTATAACAACCAGGGTGAAGACACAAGTATTTTAAAGCAATACTTGCAGGAAATTACAAAACATATATAAATGTTAAAACAATTAAAAGTTACTGGATTACATAGTATGTAACAGTATTAAGATTTTTTCTATGTAAACAAACTTAAGTAGAATAGTTGTTTATTCTTCTGAGACTTTTTAGAAAAGATGGTTATTGTTAGATTTACACATCTTGTTAAACAAATTTTGCAGATTTGGAATAGCATTCATATACTAAATATTAATGTTAGAATTATGGTAATTACACCAATCAGTTTTCTCAAGGTTACATTCAAGTTAGGCATCCATGAGGTCAACCAATCAAATATATCTTCCCTTGATTTTTGTATTTCATGAAAGATTCCAGTGTTCTTTTTAATTTCTTTTAGATCAGTCTATTCTCAGAGTCTGATCTAAGTATACACAGCAATTGGCACTGATAACTGTGCACACACCACCTTTGGATGCTAAAAGCAAATCCAAAGCCATTTAATGTTGTTTTAATTACCTTTGAAAGGTTGGTAAGTTGCAAAGCAGTGATTGTATTATTAGGCTCTGTTGATTTGTCTTTCCTTCCAGAAGGAGTATCACTTCAGCTGGAGGAAGGCTTTTTAGAAAATATGTTTGGGGTGGAATTCTCATTATTTGAATACTTTCATTAATTGTGTGGGAAACTGAAAACAAATCAGCAGCTACTGTGGTTTGTTATCAGTGTCACAGCTTGCAGTACATTTATGTGTGAGAATTTCCCTTCCAAGGGTTAAGTAGTATTTGTTCTCTGTGTGTTTACATTAGTGGCTTCTAGGAAAAAACAACATTGTTTTCTTTTTGTTTTTCTTTACAATCATTAGTTATAAGTTTTTGTTGGAATGGCTGATAAATTTAAGTGTGAGCAGCCATGCTATGGTATTGAGAACATTAACCTGTAAACATAAAATATGAACAATACAATAATTGTTATTTTAGAGTCTTTGATTATGTTGCAGCTTTAGCTATAGTAGATGCATTAGTTACTGTGCTGTCCGGTGTGGTTTCTCTGTGTCCGGAGCTGGCTTTATTCGTTTGCAGAAGTCTCTGTCAGTAGCTTTCACAGCCGTGCAGGTAGTGAACAGTCCTTTTCACTGCTGCTTGAGGGTTCCTTGTCTCACATCTGCATAGACACCTAATCTTTTATCTACTGAGGATATACTTAAACACTTAAGGTTATTAGAGAAACTAAAATAACAGAACTTATGAACCATGCACTAAATTGATACCAATGTTGTGGATTAATATATATTTTCCTCTGATTTTTTATCAGTTAATCCACCTTGTTGTTCTGATAAGCTTGTAAAGCATCCTGTGTGGATTTGTCGGGACTGAGTTTGTAACAACAATTATTTTCACTCTTTTCCTGCCAGACTTCCTTTTCATTCACTTGCCAATTTAACACTTTCCACTTACACAACCACTGCACGGCACCAGCCCAGATTGTATAAGAATTCACATCCTTTTATTATCAGTAATACAACTTTCAACTCTCCTATCTGTGTACTTTCTTATTCCTTCTTTACTATTTCCACTTCTGGTTTAATATTTAGAGTCATTGCTCTGTACTTCATTTACCTTTAATGTGTTTGGCTGAGATATCAGTGAATTAGACATTTCCAGCTTCAGGGTCTGAAATGGATATAGAAGTATTCAGTATAGGATTAGGTTTATATGGCTGTTGCGAAGCTAACATTTGCAGTCAGTTATCTGTAACTCTGTAGGGTTTTGTTTGCTTTTTTAGTGACATTCATTTAATTTGTGACCCTTAAGGTATATGCATTATTAATGTGCACAAGGATTTTGCTATTATAGAAAATCCAGGAACATGATTTCTCTAATATTCCATAGTACTTATGATTTTTCCTAATAGTGGGAGTAAATATGGTATTTACTTTTGTAATTATAGCTTGACTGCTACCCACTGGTTTTTAGGAATTTCATTTCCTTAAAGGAATTTTTGGGGTACTTAGCTGAAGACAGCTAGTATGTAAATTGTTATTTATTTATCAGCAAATATTTGCAGTATAGCAGTAAGATTGGCAATATATGGAATGGTTGTAGTTAACGTCCCATATTAAAGTTTTTAATAATCAATTGTTGGGCACCAACTCTTGTCTGCTTTTTCTGTAAGCAGAATGCATTTTAAATACAATGCTTTGTTTAAAGGTTTAATTACATCTAAATAGATTTCGGTAGTGTAACAGATAACACTTTTCATTAAAGTTAGTTAAACAATTTTAATTTGTATTTTTAAAACTTAAGTTTAGTTTTGGCTCTTGTCAGAGTACTCAAAGAGATTTTAAGTTTTAGTGTCAATTTACAAACTTCAAGGTTGTTTTTTTTTCTTACAAGCAGCTAAACATAGGGCTATTCTTATCAGAAGACCTTTGATGTGCAGGAATGCACCAGCTGGGCTCTAAAGTTCGCCTAGCAGTTGGTGTGTTTTCCTGTCATGTTGCAAAGAAGTTGGTAGCAGGTTTTTTTTTCTGTAGAGAAACCTTTTTTTCCTCTGTAGAAGGTTGGGGTTTGGATCTGCCGTGTTTCCCCCCCACTGCCTGGAAACAGCTCTCAGCATTCCCAAAGCCAAGGCAGCTTTCTGCAATACATTTCTCTCTGGCGGATTGTGTTTAACAGTTCTCACCCATGTTTTAGGGGGATTTTGCATTTCAGTACTTGGGCTTCTTTTGTGATATTTCCAGCCCGTTCCTCCTGCATGGTTTATTACATGAGGCAGAAGTTTTCCCCACGTAAGTTTCCTCGGAGGTTTGTAAGTTATGTAAAGCTTTATTGTGCATTACATTTCTTTTGATTTCATCTTGTCTCCCCACCAAATAATTCTTTAGCATGATTGGAGTTTCTTTTAGCAAGGGTCTTTATATATAGAGATTCACCTCTGCTGAGATTGGAATGTTTTTATTTGGGATTGGGGCCGATTCCCCTCTTTCCATAATACTCATTCCTTCTGCCCAATCTGCAGTTTTGCTGGTTACAGGATGGGGTTCATCAGGAGGGTCTAGACCAAGGTGTAGAAGGAGACCCGCACCCCAGAACCTGAAACTTTTCACACCATCCAATAATATCTCATTCTCCCCAGTGAAACAAACTGTCAACAGACATGCAGTTTTTGTGTTCCCTGCCTTTTGCTTACATTTTTCTTGAAGATTTGCCAGTGGCAGGGAATCCCAGGGAGAAGTTTTGTCTATGTTCGTCCTCTGACCTCCTTGGGGTCTTTTGGACAGTTCGGTTTTAATTATGGGTTTCAATTTAAATCCTGGAATTTCTTCCTCCTTAAAAGGTGGAGGTTTTGTGCTTTTGTTAGTATCCAGTTTAACAATTTCATTACCAATTTCATCAGAGTCTTTCTGAATATCACCATCCTCATTCTTGGGGGATGTTATCAATTTTTGAATTTCATTAACATCCACCGATTTTGGGTTTTTTAATAATGCTAATTCTAATTTTCCTTCCAAGGTTTTTGTTTTTTCCTCGGATTCTTTTAGCTGTTGTTTCAATTTGTCATTTTTCTTTATTATCTGTTCCCTCCACTGACAAACAGATTTTAAACATAATGTAAGTGCATGACAAATGATATTTTCTTCTTTTTTATCTTTCAGTGATTTCCACTTTTCATTTATTTTTTCTTGTAATTTTCCCCATTTAAACCAGTTGTGTACTGGCACGGGCTTATTACAGTGAAAACTGTGCCCCTGTAAGTGATCTGCCAAGTCTTTTGTCTGTGTTTTCAGATCAAATGCCATGATCCTGCCGACTACACCAATTTGTTATGAATGGGAGTGCGAGTTTAAACCGGGCTTCTGCCTTTCCTCAGATTTCTGGCAGTAGGCAGCAGCTTTATGGAGGCAACCTGCACCCCAAAATTACTCTCGCTCGCAAGTTCTTAATCATGACCGATCAGGTCTATTACAAAATGAATTATTTATTGAATAGACACAAGAAAAACAGACATAAGACTTTAAACAGACTTCTTACTACACACAATAAA
>JACAXG010000584.1:0-15209 GCA_018881555.1 Amblyornis subalaris
CAGAGGAAAAAAATGAGTTCATTTACAAGTTATTTTATTCAGATAAACTTATTAATTTTCTTATGGGAACTTGAATTCAGCATATAGAGTTGGCTTATTGTTTCCTGAGAAGTTCAAGCTATAAACCAGCTTTTTATGTATTTAAGAAAATAAACTATATCAGCAAGCTTGTATCTTGCAACTATTCCAACCCTAGCTTGGGACTGATAAAACATAAATAAGTATACTCCATATTACACAGGTTGCTTCTGAGTGAGTCTAGGGAAAGATTTATGCTTGAATAATTAGAAGAAATAAGGCTGAAGTCGATAAACAAAGTAATGGGTAATATATTTCTGTAGGTGTTAATGAAATATATTAATAGATCTCAATGTAGATCCAGGTACCAGAAGAAATGTTTCCAGTTCTCTCAGTTTTTATTACCTTTTTTCCCCCGGCTTGATAATAGTTTCTATTCTGCTATTCAGTTCAGTCCTCTGTTTAGGATTCATATACCAATTGGCACAATACAGACTAAGAAAAAGAAATAGTTCAAATACATTGCAAGGAGTTAGTTATTACAACATCTGTGTTTTTAATCTAATTGACTGTGATTTTGTTAGTTTCATTAAATGTCATACAGTTCTTAGCATAAAACTGCAAAGCAATGAGTAACTACACTTTTGATGAATAATACATCTGTGCCAACCACATTACCTAGTAAATTTCTAAGCAGGAACGATAGCTGCAGCATTTGTCATTTGTAGTTCTATTCTGTAATACTGACAGAGACCACTCAGAGTGGCTTGTGAAAAATTAATGTTAGAAAAGTTGTATTTTCTTAAATTCTTTTGCAACAAATTGTAAGTTAAGAACAATAATAAGAATTAGGATAACCCAGACTTGAAGTATAAAGAGCAGAATGACACTAGCACATGTTTAAATTCCATTCATAGCAGGTAGAAAAAAAAGGCAAAACTCTGTAAGCCTTCTGTAAGTCAGTGCTAGTGGGGCTCTTGCATTGACAGTAACAAAAGCTGAATATTGTACAAAATTTGGCAGTAAGGGAAACTATATTTGCCAGTCCAGAAATTGGTTGTATGAATGGACATATTCATGAGTGCATCTATGCCTTCCTAAAGTTGCCATTAATATGCATTAACATAGAAGAAATTCATTATTTGTTTCAATTGAAATGGAAATACTTCAATTTCAATATGTGAAATATTTTATAAAGAACTTGAGTGTGCTGTCTTTTAGGTCAGATTTGGCCTTTCCTGTGTGAATTAAAAGTTGTTTTCTCATTTCTGTTGACTAGCTCCAGAAGGGAGGGTGAACTAGCAGTCCCACAGAGACACAAAGAAAAAGTCCATTTAGATTTTTAAAATGCACAACACTTTCATAGATTGCATACTCTGGGATGAGCACAATAATTAGTTCTTACCTCCTTTATTATTTTAATTTAGAGGAAAGAAAATGCCAGGCTTCTGACAATTAAATTTCCCCACTAAATGGTAAATGCATGAGAGAAAAATGAATACATTTTTATGGACTTCTCTTGAGGGAATGGGAAAGGAAAAGGAGAAAGGAGCCCTTTGGATTTGTAGTTGTCTACTAACAATAACCTATTTTGTTATTCTTGAATCTGTTGCACGTATTTAGCTATATATAAATGTACATGTATATATAGACCTATAGATTTATAGTGTGTGGTGTAAAGCAGGTGTGAAGATTACCTGCAAGGGCCAGAGTCTAATCTGGATGAAATTGTGTTATTAGCTTTGCTGGGAGCAGGACTGAGTCTCATACCAGAGTGTTGTTGATTTATAGATATATTAGGAGAAAGGGAGTGGGGTGTTCAGTCTGTCATTAAAGGTAATGCAATTCCCCCCCCTAATTCAATATGATTAAGACTAAGCTATTAATGAGCCAAATTTTGCAGTCCTTGTTCTTATAACTGCCACTGAAAGAAAGATTGGATTCATGGTTGCCCATACCCATACATGTTGAAGACAGTGTGATTTGCTTTTGGATCAGATGGAAAATACATCAACGAAATAGCTATCATTAGTCTTCACAGATTTGGGTCTTGATCTTGTGTCATGTCTGACAGTATTAATTGGGGAAATCTATTATTAAAGTGTAGCTTGCCAAGGAAGGAGCTCTGGCTATCTACAGTGAACAAACACATGGGTCAGGGGAGAAGAAAGATTCTTTGGGACCCCAATGAAGGAAAGGCCCTGTGCTTTGGCCCTGTAGGGTCCACACATGAGGATTCCCTTCTAGAAAATGAGAAAGCTGCAGGCAGAGCTGACAGGGGACCTGTGCCTGTTACCCTCCCACCCGAGCTTGCCCAGTGTGGGTCCTGGCCACCCTTGGCAATCTTGAGGGTTACCCAGGGTGGTGGCTTCCCAGAGAAGGGACACTTCACCCTTTAACAGCTTTTTCAACTGAATTAAAACGAAGATGAGCAGAAACCTTGGTGTTGGAAACTGCTTGCTGCCCTGGTCTCCTCAGCCTGAAGCAAGGGACGTGCAGGAGGCACCCCTGCAAAACCTAACCCCCACGACCTCCCACCACTGAGGGTTGCTGCTATACTGAGATGGCAGTGGAGCCATTCCCTACCGGTGGAGCTTTGAGTGCCTCCTGCAACTGGGGTGCTGATTAGCATTTCCTGGGAGACCACCAGCAGCACCAGGGCTCTCCCAGGTGCTGCTGGGCCAGGTTAGTCGTGCTGGGGATCACCCTCCCTCACACCCCCTTGGCTGCCTACCTTTTTTTCCCCTATAGTCTTATATATAGTTACATGTATATGTATTTAGCTTGTATACTTATATATAGTTATATACACTTGCAATTAATAATTTAAGTTCTTCTATCTGTTGGGCTACAAAGTTTGCATTATTAATCACAACTATTAATTGTTGCTAGTCATTATAATTAATTAGCACTTCCTTTACTAAGAAGCAGTCATTTGTGTCCACAGGCTCACACAAACAAGCTATATAAGCAGAGAATCCCCTCCCAGCAGGTATTATTATATTGCAAAGTAATTGAGTTATTATTATACTGATTTGTCATCATCTCAAGGGCTTTCATTTGCATGTGGAAAGCTCCTCCTGTGAATAAAGTGAAAACTCTTCAGGCAAGCAACTGTCCCTGGCTTGAGGTTTGCCTCGTGGCCTGGCACACCTTGCTGCCTGGCCATGAGGACTGCACATCGAGGGAGACACTGGCAGCCAATAATGGTTCTGGCATGCCTTTGTGCAAGTTTACATCATCACAATGTGGCACTAAAGGTGGTGATGATGATGGTACTGGGAGCTGCTCCCTGCCCCCCTTCCCTCCTCGCACCACAGGAAAGCCTCTTGTGCAGTGTAGTAATAAACGGGATGGATTTTGGGGTCCCGCAGTCTTCCCGAAAGTGTAGCACGTGTCCAGCGGTGCCTTGACGCGTTCGGCGGTGCACACACACACACACATACAAAGGTGTACTTAGAGGCAAAGAGTCGGAGGGGTTCTCCCTATGTGTTCCATGAAATAGGTTTATTCCATGAATCATCAGGGAAGGAAAACTCAGAACAATGGAGGGTTCAGGGTTTTATCTCAGGGGCAGTGGGGGTGGAGAGACAACAGGGACCAATGGGTTGAAGGTCAGGGGGCGGAGAGAAGGTGGGGTAATACAACTTTAACCAATAGGGGCAAAGGAGGGGAGGAGCAGGGTACAGGAATAAATGGGATGCCGAGTAAGGGAGAACACTCTAGAACCGAACCTTATAAGGGAACAAGGAGTGGACAGGCTCCTCAGTCACTCCTGTGGCTGGCCCAAACACCCGCAGCATCCCCTGCTGCAGGGTCAGCCACCGCTACAGTGCAGTGGAGAGTTACCTCCTGACCAACGTGTTCTCAGAAGGCTGTGCTCTCGCCTCTAGGTAGAAAGAAGTTGACAAGAGGTTGTTTACAAAAAAAATTATGAGTCTTAAGTACTCACCAAAGCCAGTTAACAACATCATGCATGGACATTTAAACTTCTTGGAAGGATTAGAGAGAAATCATGCTATCTGCAGCTTAACTCTTACCGTCTTAACTCTTCAATTTTTTAAGATGTAGCTAAATCCACCTCAGTATGGTGCACGACCATTTTCCTTTTTGCCTGCATGGAGGCCAAGGAAGATGAGGAGTAAGGGCAAGTACAATACAAGGACACCTGGTCAGACAGGGACATTTCTCAGTTCCAGCTGCCTGCTATTGCCTTTTCTAGTTCAGTGTTCTATCAACAGTCAGGGTAAAGCTGCATTTCTAAAATGCACCCTAATGACTAATGTTGCCTCCCCAGTATCAAGGCTTTGCTAAGTTTTTTCTTTCATAGGTAAACAGCAGCAGTTCCAACAGATCTCAGAGTTGCTCTTGCCCAGGGCTGTGCCATAGGCTAATAATGAGGGCTAATTTTTCCATGCTAGATTGTTTTCCTTTAATTACCTCTAAAGCAATATTTGATACAATGGAAATGCTGCTGGTTAGTTGCTACATCAGTAGTACATTTACAGCATCTTATAAGAAGCAGCATTTTGAAAATGATGTTTTGTTTGTAATGTTATTCAATTTTTTTTTTTTAATCTGGGCTACACCTAAATAGAGGTATTTGTAAAATAACATAGTAGAATGGCAAACACACATGTAATGTAGACACAATCACAGGATGCATAAGAGTTCAGGGCAAGATCGAGCTTGTTCCTCCAGGTGTAGGCAGTTTTTTGCCTGATGTGAGAACATAATTTTCAGTTCCTTGATATCTTACAAAAAAGCTGAGGTGACGTTCCTAACATTGGAAGGTAATGATGAACTGATATTTATTCACTTATCCTAAATACTGATTATTTAAATATCTATGCTAAAGTGCAATATGATAAGAACACAGGTCATCTTCATTTGCTTAATGTTTTGTAGACTATTATGGCTTTGATGATGCTGAAAACCATGTGAGTAAGGGCACAGCAGTGAGCAGGATCACCAGCCTCCTCTGATACAGAAACTAAGGAAACTGCCAATATAAAAGATTTAGGTAAGGAACTGCCTTCTGTTTAGCCTTTCCATTTCCAGTTTGTGTATCAGTATGGAGAAAATAGAAACTAGATCAAAATGAACTTTATAAATTAATGACTATGAGAAATGATCAATATTTTGTTTTGTTTAAAGTCTAAGAAGAGGTGTTTGGGAAAAATAAATATTCCATGCTTTGGGTCAAAGCTTGGTCAGTGTATCTTTGGACTTGAATAGTACCAGCATTTGGCCCTTTGTAAAGAACCTGTATGGTCTGATCAGGATCATTTTAATGCCAAAATAAACTCTGTGCAAAGACAAAGTGGCTTACAGTTGTTTTTTAAAATCAGAATTTTTAAGAGACATCTTTTCAAATAAGTTACATTTATTCTGTTATTAATGTCAGTTCTCTGAAAGGGATGTTAACATAAAAATACTCTGCTGTCGTTGACATGCAGAATGTTATCTTTAGGAAATAAGAGTTGGGGGTGTTATGAAATCATATCATTATGATAATATCAGTAATAGTTTAATGTAATTGGAATCTAATACAATAACCTTGTATGAGAAAGCTGAAGTCAGTGACAGAAAACCTGCACAATAAGGATAGTGTCATGGTTTGACCAGGTGTGAAACAATTTGATTGGTTAAAAACAGGTAAAGGACAGTTCTATGAGCCATTTAGTGTTCTTGTGATGTCTCTGTGAAAGGAATGTTATAAAAAAACCCTAGGAAGTGATGCAAGACTCTCTCACTTCCTTACTCCCTGGCTCCTGGCTGACTACTAGCAAGGGAGTGGTTCTCCTCCCGGCCCCTGGGCCAGGGGCTCACGGCCCAGGGGGCCAGGGGGAACAGCCGGCCTCACTCCCCACGGGTCCTGTGCCGTTCCGGACCGGAGAGGAGCTGGTCTGATGACATCTGGACTAAGGTCAAGTAGCAAAGCCACCAAGCCAAGAGAAGCCGGGCCGAGAAAGCTGAGAAAAAGGCCGAGAGAAGAAAAAAAAGCACTCGCTTACAGGTGAAATCAAAGGGTGACCTTGCTGTTCTTGATAAAAATTAATAGCAGCCAAAAAGACTTACTAAAATTTAGATGGCTGCCAGTACAGAGCATAAGGGGAGAAAGAACCTTGGGGAAGCAAATCCCAGCTGCACTATCTTAGTTGGGAGCATGTAATTATTATAAATACTTTTGTAGGCATTTTCTGTAAATATTAACCTCTTCTCTAAGCTAGAGAGAAAGGAAAGCAGTCACGTGAAAGACTAAACATGGAGGCCAGTGGCCAAACGGAAGAGAAGGCAAGGAGTGGCAGAAAGTGTCAATGAAGCCATGTTTACCAGCAAGGAGATCCATATATTTTTCTGTGAGCTGTGCTGTGTGATCTGGAGTAATACCAAACTAAGTTTCTCTTTAAATCGCAATATTGAGCCATGGGGGAGCGAGAAATTTGCAGCCTAAATTAAGAACATTTTCATGTTGTGTGCAGATGAAGTTTGCAGCCTTTGAAGAGTATAAAGCAGGAGCCTGTTGCCTTTAGTGCCTTTAGGCTGGAATGACTTAAAATGTTTAACCCCAACAGACTTTTCTTGTGACCCACAAACTGCGGAGTGTTTGTGGGAGAGAAGATACACCACTGCAAAAACCTGAGCGGGCTGTGGTGTTTCTAAAAGGTTTAGAACCATGCTGAAGATACTTCTTTAGAGAATTGTCTTCCGTGGGATGGATCCCACTACACTACAGAAAAAACTCTCTTTATCCCATGAAGTGACAATAAGAACTCTTAATCATAACATCAGAATCTCATGTTTATGTCTTTTGTGTAATCAGTGAGAAAGATTGGAATGTATGAGGGGAGAATGATATTTGTATATTATGCCTTAATATTTTTCATTATTTTTTATTCTTTCTATTCTTAGTAGAGTTAGGAAATAAATCATTTAATCATTTTTCAAGTTTACAGCCTGTTTTTACTGTCTCTTCTCTTCTAAAGAACTAAGTGTGGAAATCTGGAGTTTGCCTCCAGGTCAACCCTTCACAGATAGAATGTACATGTGTGATTTTTTTCTCACCTAAATCAGCAGCAATGGTACACAAAAAAAATGTAAAATTAACACTCTTTTGTATAAATATAAATTATTGGTTTTAGATGTTTTCTGTCACAGAAAGCAATTTCTATTGAAGTACAGTAGAATTCTCTGTAGGTGCATAGAAAAGTATAACCTTGTGGTGCTACCAACTGAAATGGAAATGAAGCTAATTCTTCACTTATTTTTCTCTATTAAACATTTGCTTCAAAAAAGACCATTAAACCCAAATTTTCTATGACTGTAATTGATATAAGCATACATTATATAGGTTACTGTTTAGTTAATTACTGAGGATTTTATGAGGTACCAATATTTTACCAGTAGCCATAAATATTTTGTTGGAAATATGTGAATAATAATTTATATCTTCCTCTAAATCCACATAATTCTCAAATGGCATAAATCAGTTTCATGTGTCTTTTGCGATTGTTATCCCATATTCAAGTTGTGCCCAAAATTGTTACTGTTTCTCTTTCTTCCCCCTCCCCCTTCCTGGTTGGGGGGTATCGCAATGCTTGTGAGCTGAGCCCGGGATCCTGATGGGGGCAGGGCCAGGAGTTGCTCTCTCTCTTGCAGTTTGGGATCGGAGCAGAGTGGCCGCGGTGGGCAGAGGTGTGTGTATCGAGCTGGAGCTACTGCTACATTGTAACTTAGCAGTCTTTTGGCTAGGGGCGGGTTGGTCTGTGCCCAGTTGGGAACAGAGAACGGTCGTGCATTTTGAAGGGAGCATTCGGCTGCTCTGCTACACTGTAGCTCAGCTCGCCTTCTCGGGTCTGCCCGCTCCATTTTTTTCTGCTGGTGTGCTGAGATCCGGGACCAGGGCCGCTTCCCACCGGGCCCATGCCTGCCGTGTGTTGCCACAGCTGCTCCTGTGCTGAGATCTGGGACCGGGGTCGCCTCCCCCGGCGTTGCCTCCCCCGGGGCTCCTGCCTGCTGTGTGTTGCTGCAGCTACCCCTGTGTGTTGGGCTCTGAGACAATGATCTGCTGTGGTTTCTGAATGAGGGAAGCCATCTCCCCTCCTTCCCCCATGCCCGAGCTGCCTGCCACGTGGACAGGCGGCCGCGCTCACGCCACAGCGCCCCCTGCAGTCAGGGGGAACCATTGTACCTGCCCTGCCTCACCAGGGCCTGCCAGCACCCTCTGCCAGTTGTGGTCATAACTACATCAAAAAGGGACACTGCTCAACAGGTGAGAAAAAGGCTGTTATTGGGTTTTCTGTTTTCTTATTGTTGCTGTTTTTCTGTCTTGATATATATATATATCATAGTAAAGAACTGTTATTCCTTTTCCCATATCTTTGCCTGAAAGTCCCGTAATTTCAAGGTTATAATAATTTGGAGGGAGGGGGTCATCTTTTCCATTGAAGGAATGTTCCCGCCTTCCTTGAAAGACACCTGTCTTTTAAACCAGGACAATATGACAGCTATGTAGATTCTCTTTTCCTTTAGAAACATACATGAACAGTATTGACATATGACCTCAAATTTGTTTGTGTGTATGTGTATGCATATGTAAGTTTAAATCCTTAAAAAACTATGATCTATCTGTGCATGTGCACTTTCATTAAATAAGTTCACTACACTCCTAGCAACCATAAGCTTTACCACATTTGCCTCAAAAAGACTTCATGTGCTAAAGGAAAATTCATAGTATGACTGAGTTAACAAGAGTGAGTTACCTCTGTCATCAGTGTGTCTACACTGACAGGTCAGAAATCGTCCATTTCTTTCCTGCATTGTTGTTTACCGTTGATTGCCAATGTGATAATCTAAAAGAGAGATGCAAGGATTTTATTGTAAATTATACTTAAATTCACTTACATTCTACTAGAAATAATATTTTATTTGCTATAGAATATTCTAATCCTATACTGTAGTTAAAAGTTGTATTTTTTGTAAAATGAAACTAAAAAGAAAAATCAGCATTTAGGCTTCCATAATTTAAAAATTATTAATCACATATAGTCACATTAGGTATCATAACATAAAAATATATATAAATAAATTACTATAATTGTAGTTGAAATACAACTCAAATTCTTAAGACCATTGCCTCTAAATAATATTGTCTTGGTTTAAGACAATTTTAAGAGGTGGACACTCTAAAATGAATTTCCTCCCCTTATAGTTTTAACCAATCCCTTTCCACCAATAAGGAGAAACAAATATAAGTAGATACAAGTGAAAAAAATAACAGTTTATTAAAAACCCCAAAATAGCAACAGGCAAAAAATAACAGTAATAGTCACTAGTTACAAAGTTGCTGAAATCTCGTGGACTCCCCAGGAACAAAGAGAAACTCAAAATGGTGGAGTGACCCTTTCCTCAAGATGGCACCTTCCATAGGTGACCATGTGTAGGGAGACAAAAGGAAAATGGTGTCAGCCCTCCCCCCCAAGATGGCGTGCTCTGCAGGTGACCGCCAGGTCCGGGAGAGAAAAGGGAGATGGCGGAATAACCTGGCTTAGCTCAACCTTCCCCCTGGAACAAAAAAAGGGGAAGGTAGGTGCTTACGAAGCAGTTCTAGTGGCAGATGGGAATTGCTGGCATGTGTGAGGTCAGTGCTGCCGCTTGCTGCTGCCTCCTGCCTCCCACTGGACTCCACCAGTGTTGGTGCTGCTGTCTCCGATCCCTGTTCTGATGGGGGGGAAGAAAAGAGACTCTCAAGTACCAATGAGAGGTGGTCCGAGCCCGGACCGGCTCTGGCTCGGGCTCTGCGCTGCCAATAGGTGTTGCAAATTTCACTCTGAAACAGTTTTTGATTGTGAAATGCAGCTTCTCAGGTTGCTACTGTTGCAAGTAGAGCCAGGAGGCAAGATAGAGGCAAGAGACAAGAGAGGCAAGCCAAACGGCAATAGAGGGACCTCTCCTTGCTTGCTCTGACTTAAAATGCCTGGGGCACCCCCCAGCCCCTGCCTCTCCATTCCATTTTCCATCTGCAGGGTCTTAAAGAGACAGTAACAATTTTAGGCTGTGTTGGTTTTGCAGGGCCTGGTTTTTGGTAGCAGGGGGCCACAGAGGTGGCTTCTGTGAGAAGCTGCTAGAAGCTTCCACCATGTCCATCAGAGCCAATCCCTGATGGCTCTGATGATGGACGTGCTGCTGGCTAAGGCTGGGCCAATTAGAGATGGTGGTAACGCCTCTGTGATAACATATTTAAGAAGAAACCAAAACAAAGTTTGGGGTGCAGTTGTAATTTTCCAGCCAGAGTAGGAGTGAGAACATGTGAGAGGAACACTAATGGAGACACCAAGGGCAGTGAAGAAGGAGGGGGAGGAGGTGCTCCAGGTGCCAGAGCCGAGATTCCCCTGCAGCCTGTGGTGAAGACCATGGTGAGGCAGGTTGTCCCCCTGCAGCCCATGGAGGTCCACGGGGGATGCAAAAATCCACCCGCAGCCCGGGGGGAGGTGCCCACGCCGGAGCGGGTGGATGCCTAGAGGAGGCTGTGGTCTGGCGGGAGTCCCGATGGAGAGAGAGGCCTTGCTTCCAAGTTGGAGCAGCCTGTCCTTGGAGGACAGCACCCCATGGAAGAGTGACCCACACCGCAGCAGTTTTGGGAGGACTGTCTGCCCGTGGGAGGAACTCACATTGCAGCAGTTTTGGGAGGGCTGCTGCTCATGAGAGTGGACCCATGCTGGAGAGGTTCGCGGAGAACTGTCTCCTGTGGGAGGCACCCCACAGTGCAGCAGGGAAACGACTTCTCTCCCTGAGCAGCGCAAGAAAATCTTGGGTGATGAACTGACCAAAACCCCCACCCCATCTCCCTGTGCCGTCAGTGGGAAAGAGGGAGGGGTTGGGGGGAGAAAAGGGTGTTTGTAAGGGCTTATTTTACTTCTCATTCTCCTGCTCTGATTTTGGTAGTAATAAATCCACTTTATATCATTGAGCCTGTTTTGCCCTTGGAGTGTTTTGTCCCAGTCCTTATCTCAACTCATGAACCCTTCGTTAAATTTTTTCTGTCCTCTATCCACCTGCAGAGCAGGGGAGGGTGAGTGAGCAGCTTTTTCATGGGTGCCTGGCGTCTGGCCAGTGTCAAACCAAGACAGAAGCACAGATAGATATGGCATACAATAACATTTTGGGTTACGCAGAACAAATATGTTATGCATTAATTAATTATTTATCAAAACTAATTAAAATAATTGTAGGGCAAAGCATAAATTTATTTTCAAATAGTCCTTTTTTTTTGCACCAGGTACAAAAATGTTCCAGATGTGTAAAAAAAACCCCAAATAATCCCCCCCAAAACCACCCCCTCCAAAAAAAAATCCAAACATTCAATTTTCCTTCATTAAATGCAATATTTTTGTTTGGAGTAATAATATTTTTACAGTGATGCCATTCTTATTGTGACCATGCTATCAATTCAAATATATGTCGATTGATATATATATAATTTCTATTAGCAGGAATAAAAGAATGGAACAATTAATGTGGGTGAGAGGTGAGTGCATACAACAATTAGCATGCCTAAACTTGCTCTGAGAAATAGTGAGGAGCTGGCAAGATTTTGGTGGCTAAGGATTAGCAGCAAGAGTCAGAGATACATAAAATATGGAAACATTAAAATCATGGGCTATGTGTATTTTAAACCTAGCATTCAATACTACATGTGAAAAGTCTCAGTGAACTGTTGTGGCCCTGCATTTTGCAGTTCTTCAGATGTGCAGTGTTTTTAGTTCGGCAAAGAGTTTCTCACGCACTTTTGTATAAACATGACTGTTGACCTAACCGCCACACATGTTATGAATTCCTAACCTATATGATAGACAATTCTATTGACCAGTGGACAGCAGGAGGTGGCATTCCTATCCTCCAATCCACGGTGGTTTCTGAAAACATATAAATAAAGTTAGGGCAGAGGCCGGCTCTCTCTCCTTTCCTTCCTTTTGGCCTCTGCCTGTTGGTGAACCCTGACAGCTGTCTCCGTGTGCTTATTCGAACCTGAGAACTACATCTGGTGGCCTGTATGGTGTTTCGTAAGTTGTCAGGGGTTTTCCCCCCTGGTAAAGGGCTGTTTAGAATGGATATCGCGAATTTATCATGCGATGCCTTGGCATTGCAAGTCTTGGAGGTTGCGCTTGAAACAGCAGATGTCCTGGTCCCTGGACCAGACTTGCAAAGATTATACTTTTGGGGAAAAGACAGAGGTCTCTTTACGAAACCAGGGCATGTGCTTTCCAAGGTGGCTTGGACCGAACTAGGTAGAGCCATTCTCGGCTGCCTGGCTCTGGATTTTCAGCTGGATGTCGCTGGCTTGCTGGTTTCTTGGAAATGTGTTAATGCTGCGATACGGGGCAGCAACACTTCGTCGGGTGCCTCCACCCCTGTAGACCCCCTCGATGAGCCGGGAGCCCTCTCTGAACAGGAGGCGGGGGATGGGCAGGAAGAGTCCGGGTCTTGAGGAGTCCGGCTCTCAGATGGCTCCCGAGTCCCCTCTCCTGGCCCAGGCCGAGGTGGGGGGTGAGATTTGGAACAGCGCCGAGGGCGAGCTGGCCTCGGGGAGTGTCGGGGAAGCCTCTTCCCCCCCTCGGGCGCCGGGACCTTGGCAGTGCCGATTCCCCCCACCCCGCGCTGTGGGACGGAGCAAGCGGAGGCGTGTGCCCATCCCTTTGTGCCTTCCCGGCGCAGGGGGAGCGGGCGGAGCCTCTGGCTCGCGCGATAGTCACTGCCGAATGTCCAAACTGCGGGGTGTGTACACACTACCCCCCCGGGACAGCTCGGGTCCAACTCGCGCCGTCCTCAGCTGCATCCGATGAGGAGAAAGCGGCGGCCGGGCTCAGAGGAGGCACAGGCGGAGTCTGTGTCTGACGAGCCTGAAGCCGGAGACCTGATAGACCTGGCCGAGCCGCCGCTTCTCGGGGGCGGCAGTTCCCCCCGGTCGGAGTGGGGGGTGCCAGCACTTGGTTTACGTGCGCTGGGTGGTACCCTGCTCGGGGCGATTTCGGAGGCTGCGCGCCCCGCCCGGACGGCGCGGGGCCACCAGGACCCGCCCGGCCCCCACCTGGCTCCACCCAGGCCGCCCGAACCGGCGGCACCGCCCCCCTCCCTGCCGGCGCGGCCGGAACCCGGCCGGGCACAGCTCCTCCCCCCGGCCGCGAAAGCGGCGAGGGCGGCGGCGAGGGCGGCGGCGAGGGCGGCGGCGAGGGCGGCGGCGAGGGCGGCGGCGAGGGCGGCGGCGAGGGCGGCGGCGAGGGCNGGGCGGCGGCGAGGGCGGCGGCGAGGGCGGCGGCGAGGGCGGCGGCGAGGGCGGCGGCGAGGGCGGCGGCGAGGGCGGCGGCGAGGGCGGCGGCGGAGAAAGCGGCTGGGCGCGTGCCACAGCCGAAAGCCGCGGCTGAGCCGAGAAAAGCGGCGGCGCGGGCAGTGGCCCCGCGCGCCGCCGAGGCTCCGCGTGGGGCGGCCGGCGCTCAAACTAGCCGGGGCCAGGTGCCAGCAGGCGCCGCCGTAGCCCCGCGGGATCCCACGGATCCCGCAGCGGCGGCAGGCGTGGCCCCGCCCCTGTTTGTTTTCGGCGCAGGCGGAGACACGGCTGGCAAGTCGCTGCCCACACCCCGCCCCGGATCTCGGGCTGGCGGTTCCTCCTCAGCCGCCCTGTGGACCTTACTGCCGTGTGGGGTGACTGTACGTCCCCGGGATCAGACGAGGTTTTGGCAGGAGGTGAAAGCGAAGCTTGAGGACATGAGCGACCGGGCAAAGGCACGTCGCTCGCTGATTCGTGAAGACAGATCCCCCAGCCCTGTGGTGGCTGACGTCCTTGTGGATGCTGGGGAACAGGACGCAGCAGATGCTGCTGGTTCAGCAGGTGCACTTCAGGCTTTTCCCGTCATTGCGGGTCCGCCACATACCATGTATCAGGCTCTGCCATGGCAGGCTTTGATAGAGCTCCGAGAGACTGTTGGCAAATTTGGTCTGGGACATAGGGAAGTCATGCAGCATCTCAGTGTCTTTGATTCTTCCACACTAGTGCCTCATGACATTCGGTCCCTTGCTCGAGTGCTCTTTCCGCCTTTGCAATATGACGTATTTGAGATGAAATGGCAGCAGCTGGCACTTAGGATGGTAGAGCAGAATGCCATGCTGGATCAGTAAGACCCAAGACGAGGGACTGGCGTGGACGTCCTGACGGGCACAGGCGATTACGCTGGTGCTCGCAAGCAGGTTGTCTTGGATGGCACAGTGTTGGACCTATGCCAGGAGGTAGGCATGGCAGCACTGGTCTTGACCATCGAACTGGCAGCTCCAGCAGAAGACTTTGCAAGCATTGCACAGAAGGACAATGAATCCTTCTTGCAGTTTGCAGAGAGACTGACTGCCTCTATTGAGAGGCAGGTAAAGGATCACAGTGCAAGGGTGATGTTTCTTACGTACCTTGCCAAGACTCGTTGTAATGCCGAGTGCAGAAAGCTGATCAGAGCAATTCCTGGTGAACCTTCTGTACCTCAAATGATAGAGGTCTGTGCACAGGTGGACCCCACTACTTTTAAAGTGGCGGCCGTGGCTGCCGCCCCGCGGCCAGTCTGGTCAGGGCCGCAGGGCGGGCAGTGGAAGTAGAGGAATGCTCAGGCCAGCAAGAAGCAGGGAAAAAAAGCACGGAAGGGCAAAGGTCCTTTGTATCTCTGTGGTCGGTGTGGAAAGCCAAACCATATGGCAGATGTCTGCAGGGCAGTGATTCGTGCTACTAGGCAGCCCTCCTCGGGCTCGGGAAATGGGCAGCCGAGCACGCGGGGGAGACGTGTGAAGACAGAAGTATCCCCCCAAGCCCCAGAGCCGATGGAGGTCTGCTTGGCCAGCTTGCAGCCAGCACCAGCGGCTCAGCAGGCATTGATGTCTGCACCGCGACAACGGTCGTCTTAGACTCTTGTGCAGTGCACAAAGTCCCCTTGGATGCCTTTGGTCCCTTGGGTGATGGCATGAGCGCTCTCCTCATGGGGAGGTCCAGTGCCATCGTTCAGGGCGTCATTGTGCACATGGGGCTGATAGACGCTGATTATACCGGGCAGATTTATGCCATGATTTCCACACCCACCCCCCCGATCACAATTCCTGAAAAGACTCGGATTGCTCAACTTGTTCCTTTTAAGTCTTCTGTTCGCAGGACAGAATCG
>JACAXG010000584.1:52384-71358 GCA_018881555.1 Amblyornis subalaris
TAATGAGCTTGGAGGAGTCCTAAGGTCCTTCAAAATGTTCCGGAAGGGTTCAGGCTAAGTAGTCAGGCTGGGTGGTGCTAATGGGCCATTACCTGAGATCAGATAACCAGGGTGGGTAGTACTTCCTGTCGGTTGGAGTGCTTATCTCAGTTGACATAAGGAGTCCCAGGTGTGTAATTATGAAATTTATCCAGCTTTTGTGGGTGGTAATAGAATATTTAACTAACCCAGGACACCATGACAGTTAGAAGGGACCTTAAAGATCATCTAGTTCCAACTCCCCTGCCATGGGCAGGGATGCTACCCACCTGATCAGGTTGCTTAGAGCCCCATCCAGCCTGACCATGAACACTTCCAGGGATGGGGCATCTACAACCTCTCTGGGCAACCTGTTCCAATGCCTTACTACCCTCTGAGTAAAGAATTTCTTGCTAACATCTAATTTAAATCTCTCTTCTTTTAGTTTAAAACCATTTCTTCTTTGTCCTATCACTATGTGCAAAAATTCACTCTCCCTCTTTTTTATAAGCCCCCTTTCAGTACTGGAAGGCTGCAATGAGGTTTCCCCAAATCCTTCTCTTCTCCAGACTAAACAGCCCCAATTCTCTCAGCCTGTCTTCCTAGGAGGGGTGCTCCAGCCCTCTGATCATCTTCATGGCCTCCTCTGAACCCACTCTAACAGGTCCAGGTCTGTCTTGTGCTGAGAACCCCAGAGCTAGGTGCAGTACTCCAAGTGGGGTCTCATGAGGGCAGAGTAGAGGGGAAGAATCTCCTCCCTTGACCTGCTGGCTGCAACTCTTTATGCAGCCCAGGACGCAGTTGGCCTTCTGGGCTGCAAGTGCACACTGCTGGATTATGTCCAGCTTTTCATCCATGAAAAACTCCAAGTCCTTCTCTGCAGGGCTGCTCTCAATGACTTCTTCTCCCAGTCTGTGCTCATGTCTGGGATTGCCCTGACCCAGGTGCA
Organism: Amblyornis subalaris; assembly: GCA_018881555.1. Lineage (NCBI taxonomy): Eukaryota > Metazoa > Chordata > Aves > Passeriformes > Ptilonorhynchidae > Amblyornis > Amblyornis subalaris. The sequence goes on from JACAXG010000584.1 coordinate 53,352, forward strand.
GCACCTTGCACTTGGACTTGTTGAACTTCATGAGCATCCTGGTTTAAAAGACAGGTGTCTGCCAAGGAAGGCGGGAACCTTCCTGGAATGGAAAAGATGACCCCTTTCCTCCAAATTATTATAACCTTGAAATTACAGGGCTTTCAGGCAAAGATATGGGAAAAGGAATAACAGTTCTTTACTAGGGGATATATATAAAACAAGACAGATAAACGACAACAACAATGGCAACAACAAAAAAAACCAGAAACCTAATAACAGCCTTTTTCTCGCTCATTAAGCAATTTCCCCTTTGGTGTAGTTACAAGTACAACAGGCAAGGGAGTGCTGTCGGCTCGTGTTGAGGCAGAGGCTGCAGTGACTCCTCCGTGGCTGCAGGGGGCTCTGTTGGCTCCAGCGGCTTCAGAGGGCACCGATGTGAGCCCTGAGCCTCCCTGGGAGTAATGGTGGCCTTGGGGAGGAAGAAAAGGTGGAGGGGAAGGTTTGGTTTTCCCCTGGCTCTCACATGTCCGGTGCAGGATCCCTAGCGATGGCAGCAGCAGCTGCCGAGGCTCCAGTAAGCAGCCGGGAGGTGCTCCCTCAGCGGAGAGGGAGGACGTGGGGGGCCTGGTTTCCCTGAGACACCCACATAGATGGTGAGTCTCTCCCAACAAGGGCAGGTGTTGAAAAGTCCCAGTCCACGGGCTGCTCTTGTAAGCGATGGCTTACCAATGGTAAGGGGAAGCAGCAAGGAAAAGTTCAGCAGCAGCAAATCCTCTGAGCAGCAGCAGCAGCAGTCCAGCACACACCACAAACCATCAGCCCTCCAAGCCAGGCAAAGACTGACTCCCCCCCAGCTAAGAAACTGTCAAAAACCACCCAGGTTCTGCCCCTCCCCCAGAACCATTCCAAAGCTATGACAAGGCCCTGGCTACATCTTTTGTCTCTTAACTACCTCCCATTTTTCTCCTGGGCAACCTCTTCCCCTCACAGGTCTCCCTGTCAAGTAACAGATGGGAGAAAATTCTTTGAAAAAAACAAACCCACAACAATGAGGTTCTCTTGGCCCACTTCTCAAGTTTGTCCAGGTCCCCCTGGATGGCATCCTTTCCTTCTGTTGTGTCAGCTGCACCATTCAGCTTTGTGTCTTTTGCAAACTTGCTGAGGGTGCCCTCGATCTCACTATGTCATTGAGAAAGATATTAAAGAGCTCTGGTCCCAAGACAGAGCCCTGAGGGACACCATTCATCACTGGCTTCCACCTGGACATAGAGCCATTGACCACAAGTCTCATCCATCCAGCCTTCAAATCCATGTCTCTCCAGTTTGGAGATAAGGATGTAATATGAGACCGTATTAAAGGCCTTACAGAAGTCTAGGTAGATGACATCAGTCAGTCTTCCCTTGTCAACATTTTGCAGTCATTCCATCATAGAAGGCCACCAGACTGGTCAGGTACAATTTGTCCTTAGTAAAGCTGTGCTGGATGCCTCAGGTCACCTCCTTGTCTTGTATATGACTTAGCATTGCTTCCATGAGGGTCTGCTCCATGATCTTCCCAGGCACAGAGGTAAGGCTCACCAGTCTGTAGTTCCCTGGGTTTTCTTTTCTACCCTTTTTAAAAATAGGAGTGATGTTTACATTTTTCCAGTCACCGGGGACTTTGCCTGACCATCATGACTTTTCAAATATGATGGAGAGTGGCTTGGCAATAATATCATCCAGTTCCCTCAGGACCCTGGGATGCATCTCATCAGGCCCCATAGAAAAGTGGTCTTGAACCATCTCTTCCCTTACAGTGGGAGGGACTTTGCTCCTCCAGCCCCCACCTGGAGGTTTAGGGGCTTGAGAGAAGTGGGAAACCTGACTGCCAATGAAGACTGAGGCAAAGAACTCATTGAGTACCTCAGCTTTCTCCTTATCTGTTGTCACCAGTTCTCCCTTCTCATTTATAAAGGGGAGTACACTGTTCTTGGCTTTTCTTTTCTGACCTATGTACTTATAGAATCCCTTCTTGTTATTCTTCACACCCCTTGCCAAGTCCCTTATTCAGCACTATATGTCTGGTTATGTTCAATAGGAACTTTCACGATCACATAGTGTAGTTTATTGAAGACACAGGTTATAAATTTGTGTTTGGTTGTCATAAATGCACTAGATCTACAAAATACGAGTGTATAGTGCTATGTACAACTGTTCCTGGGTATGCTTCAACGCAGTTGGAGGCACAAATCTTCCCAAAAAGGCATCCCTGCTTTGGGGAGGAGAAAGGACCAAGCCCATCAAATTGTCTGCAAAGTGATCATGTTCCTATTATCTGCCATGGAGGATTTCAAATGCTAAATTTATACTTTTGGGAGAAGTGGAGGTAAGACTGTTGTCAAATATTCTGTTGCTGCCATCATAAATGGTGGTGGGCAGCCAATTTATATGTAAATAAGGGATATTGAGAGTCTCAATTACAAAGCAGAACAGAACTGGGACACGTTAGTATCACTCCCTCTTCCACATGGCTGAGGCATCAATAAGGGTCATGTGGCCTCCACCTATCTATCACCCCTGTCAGAATGCTATCATGCCCCTGTTAATCCCTTCACCCCATCTCATGGCATATCTCATGGCTTTAGGTCTCATTCCTACACCAGTCACCAACAGTATTTCTCAGGGCACAATTCTAAGGCCAGTCCTGTTCAATGTATTTATCATTGATCTGGATGCAGGAATTAAATGCAGCATTAGCAAGTGTGCTGGTGATACTAAACTGGGAGGTGCTGTTGACTCTCTTGAGGAACAAGAGGCCTTGCAGAGGGATCTAGATAAATCGGAGCATTAGGCAATCATCAGTGGCATGAAATTTAACAAGAACAAATGCCAGATTCTGCACATGGGATGGAGTAACATCAGGCACAAGTATAAATTGGAAGAGGAGTGGCTGGAGAGCAGCCCTGCAGAGGGATCTGGGGATGCTGGTTGACAGCAGGATCAGTATGAGTCAGCAGTGAGCTCTGGCAGCCAAGAGGGCAAACCGTGTTCCCAGGTGCATCAAACACAGCATAACCAGCTGGTTAAAAGAGATTATCCTGCTGCATTGGTGCAGCCTCACCTTGAGTATTGTGTGCACTTCTTGGCCTCACAATTAAAAAAGGATGTTAAGGTACTTGAATGCATCTAGAGGAGGGCAGCAAAGCTGGTCAAAGGGCTGGAAGGAATGTCCTGTGAGGAGCAGTTGAGGACGCTGGGTTTGTCTAGTTTGGATGGAAGGAGGCTGAGGGGTGACCTCATGGCTCTCTACAGCTTCAAGAGGAGGGGAAGTGGAGAGGGAGGTGCTGATCTCTCCTCTCTGGTATCCAGTGACAGGATGTGTGGGAATGGTTCAAAGTTGTGCCAGGAGACGTTCTGATTTGTCATTAGGAAGCATTTCTTTCTTGACAGTGTCGTCAAACACTGGAAGAGGCCTCCTAGAGAGGTGGTTGATGCCCCAAGCCTGTCAGTGTTTCAGAGGCATTTGGACAATGTCCTTAGTAGTGTGCTTTAAGTTTTGGTCAGCCCTGAAGTGATCAGGCAGGTGGACTAGATGATCATTGTAGGTCCCTTCCAACTGAACTATTGTACTCTATTTGATTAATCTATTAGTAAAGTGAAAAATATGATCAGAAACATGTTCACCTAAGACTGAAATGTACTTGCCTAAATTAAGGATGGGAATTATTCTCCAGTTTGCGTAGTCTTTGTAAAGTTTATTTCAGCATCAAGCAGAGAAGTAATTTCAAATTATAGATGCTCCAGTTTAGAAGGTAAAAATATGTTTCTAAAATGTATTGCATCTGGATACATCTTTTATCAAAGGTGAATTTCCAAATTCATATTTTAAAAGCACTGGTTTAGGTATTTTGATGGTTCTTGTTTTGGATAGAATCTAATAACTTCTGAAATAAGTTAATTTCATTGTTACATTATTGTGAATTTTGTAACTTTCACAAATACCAGCAGTTGTTAAAATTTAAAAAATAATCTTAAAAATTGAAACTGCAATATACCGAAAGCAACATTTGACTATCTCATTTATAAGTTTTAAAACAAAATCAAAACAATCTTTCAAATAAGGCAGCATTTTTATGGTAGTTAATAGAAAGATATTGCAACATAATGGTAATAAAAATGCCAGTAAATGTGATGTGTATCAGTTGTGAAGAGTTGTTTGAAATTAGAAATATGTTTTATGAACATTTAAAATGCAAATTATAAATAGAAAAATAAGGATAATTATGTTTTTGTACTAAGCAAAACATTTAAGGAATGAAATGTGGCAAAATCTCTTACTAGATAATTGACATTGGTTTGGGGTTTTTTGTTTTTCAATCCACATAAGACCCGATTTTCTTTTTCTATGTAACTATTTAGTAAAAAAAATGAAGACTATGCATATTGTTTAGTGCTCAACTTTTAGGGATCCATGCAAAATGCCCATTTTTGCCTTAAGCTTTTGTTCATTTCTTGCTTTTCTCAAAGACCTATTCATTCATTTTGTGTCAGATTTATGCCATTGATTTTTACAAAGAATTCACCACTGACTTGAACAGGAGGTTCTGCTCAAAAGTCAATTGCACAATCTGGATCACTGTGAAATTCTTCAGAAAGAATCTGATGCTTCATAAAAATAGGATAATTGGAAGTACTGATAGTGTGGCAGCCGTATGAAAGCTGTAAAATGAAAGATGAGTTGATTGCAAATGATACTCAAAAATAGAAACTGAGTTAAAAGTGATGTTTTGACTGCTGGGACTTCATGTCATGAACTGAAAACTGACTTTTTTCTGTTTTTTCTTCAATATGAGGAAGGCCTTGGCTCTATCAGACATAGGGGAACCTTCTAGTAGCTTCTGACAGAAGCCACGCCTGTAGCCTCCCCCATTACCAAAACCTTGCCACGCAAACCCAATACATTCTTAACCAAAACAGTCAATTACATTTTAATTTGAATGTTGAGAGCTAATGTTTGCTCAGCATCAGACAGGTGGAAGAATAGTTTCAGGAACACCAAATTAGCCTCTGTAAAAACTGAAGATCTTTTGAGGTTGCTATATTTTCTTGAACACAAGACATTCTTCTGTAACATTATCATTTCTTACATAGTGAGAGATGGAGGAAGACCAAGAATAGATACATTAGAATATGCTATTCACCTTCTTTCAACTGCTCTGGCTCAGTGTCTGGTCTTTAGTTATGTTATATGCATAGGGATTACACATTTCTCCTTATTAACAGATCAGATTTTAAACACACACATATATATATTTCAAAATAAAATATAGGATTCCAACAATCAAAGAAATTCAGAAACTGAAAATGACAGCCTGTTTCTGCAATAATTTTGACCTGAAGATGCTATTATTATGGGACTGTGCTGATAATACTCTTAACGGAGATAAAACCAATAGGAAAATTACTGTTGAAAACACTTAATCTGGGCCTCTGTTTTAAATTATTTATTTGATTTTTTTCTCTTGCTACATCATTGCTCAGAATATAAACATAACATCAGCGAGAAATACCTAATTCTTCAGTCATTATTGATGTACAATGTCCCAGCAATGATGAAAATTCATGCTTCAAATGCAATTCTACAGTGTTGAGCACATCCTACTAAGTCTTGTATGTCTCTCAAATTCAGCACCTGCCTGCTAAATTCAGTATTCTTGCCTTTGTATTCACACCTCTTCATAATATTTTCCTACTTTATTTGGCCTGCCTCTGCCCTCTCTTTTCTACTAATGATGTTATTCTTGGTGCCCTGGCTGACTGCTTCTCTCCTTACATGTCTTTTTGTCTCCTTAGTGACATACTTAGTGAACTGTGTTACAAACCACCCACCTTCCCCTTAATCAGATCTCTGGTTAAAGTCCAGTTTTCTGCATTAAAATTAAAGCAACCCAGGTGATCTTTTTGAATGCTTCAGAGTTTATTTATTTTATGAGTTCTACACACTGAAATAAACAACCATTAGGTAAACTTATTTTTGCTACACAACCATAGTTATATTTTATCATGATGTTTGTGTCTCTCTGTTCTCAGACTTAGATTGCCATCTGATTTCAGTAAAAGTAAACTTTTTTGGGAAAAGAAAATGTTTGCTTTGGGAGTACAATGCCTAACTTAAAAAAGAAATTAGTCATTCTTAGTAATGATCAGTAGCAATATTAGTTTCACCCTGAAATTCTAAAAAAGTCTGTAATTTTCAGTGGGCTTTGTACTTCAACATCAAATTTAGCTTAGGCCTCATATAAATTATTAAATAGAAAGCAATTAGAGCAAATTTAATTTCTGAGTGCAGCTGTTGAGTAAACATTATCTGTACAAACAAACAGTTATAAAAGGCACAAAGAATGATTTTGGATGTTAAAGTCTAGTGGTGACTTACCTATTTGATATGAACTTCAGAAGTGTTTCCTACCAGGCTGAGCTAGATTTTGAACTGTAACTGCAAATTTACAGTTATTTACTCAAATGTTATGGGTACTATTTTATAAGCTCTGTCAAAGCTCTCTGATAGATAATTATATATATCTATATCTATTGCTCTCTGTTGGAAATTTCCTCAGAATTTTCAGGTTGATGTGCATAGTAAATTTGAAGATGAGTTTGTTTTGTTCTGAAAGGTTATTTGAGGGAAATAAGGCAGTAGAAGTACTGGTGGTATATCAAATGATCCTGGGTTGAATGAATGACCAGAGATGGTAATTAAAAAAAAATCCACAACACTCCCTTTCCCCTGCTAACTATTCCATGTTCTTTCTGATCAGGCACCTCTCCCGGTTTCTATGGCAGTTCAAAAATTATTGAGAGTTGCCTTGCAGTGACCCTCAGCATTTGTGGGTCCATCCCATCAGGAACCATGGACCATGGTATGTCTGATTTGCTTAAACACTCCCTGACCTCATCCTCTTCTACCAAGGGTAAGTCTTCCTTGTTCCAACCTTTTCCCCGGTCGCTGGGACCTGGGATTCCTGAAGGCTGGTCTTGCTAGTAAAGACTGAAGAGAAAAGACATTTAGTATGTCAGCTTTTTTCCATGTCCTATGTCACCAGGGTCCCCGTCTCATTCAACAGTGGGCCCATATTTCCCCAGTCTTCCTTTTGCCACCTATGTACTTCTTGTCTTTGACATCCCTTGCCAGATTCAATTCTGGTTGGGCTTTGACTTTCATAACTGCATCTTTGCAAGCTCAATCAGTGCCTCTATATTCCTTCTATGTTACCTATCCCTGCTTCCACCTTCTGTATACTTCTTTTTTGTGTTTGAGCTTCTTGTTCATCCATAGAGGCCTCCTGCCATTTTTGCCTGACTTCTTGTTCATTAGGATGGGCTGCTCTTGAGCATGGAGGAGGTGATCCTTGAATATTAACCAGCTTTCTTGGGCTCCTCTTCCCTCCAGGGCCTTATCTAATGGAACTCTTCCAAGCAGATCTTTGAAGAGGCTAGTGTCTGTTCTTCTCCCAAGTCCAGGGTTGAGTTTGCTTTTTGCCTTGTTCCTTTCTCTCAGGATTCTGAACTCCACCATCTCATGGTCACTGCAGCCAAGGCTGCCCTTGACCTTCACATCCCCAGTGAGCCCTTCCTTGTTTGTATGAGGTCCAGCACAGCACCTCTCCTTGTTGGCTCCTCTATCATTTGTTAAGGAAGTTATCATCAATGCTTCCTGGATTGCTTATGCCCTGCTGTGGTGTCCCTCCACAGATATTGGGGTTGTTGAAGTCCCCCATGAGGACCAGGGCCAGCAAATGTGACTGATTCTAGCTGTCTTTGGAAGACCTCATTCAGTTTCTGATCAGGCAGCCTATAGCAGATGCCATCTACAATGTCATTCATACAAGTGTGCTTTTTAGTCCTTACCCATAAGCTTTTAAGAGGCTCCTCATTCATCCCCAGGCAGAGCTCCATGCATTCTGGATTCTCTCACACTTAAAGGGCAATTCTATCTCCTTGTCTTCTCACTCTGTTCTTCCTGAAGACCCTGTATCTGTCCATTGCAACACTTCAGTCATGCAAGCCACTACAACACATCTTTGTGATCCCAAGATCATAGCTCTGCAATGGCACACAGTTCTCTAATTTCTCATGTTTATTCCCTATGCATTGTGTTAGTGTGCGGGCACTTGAAAGAGGCTCCTCAGCATGCTGATTTCCCAGAAAAAAAGTTCACAACTATAAAAAAAATATACAATTATATGCAACATATGCAAATATATATATATAGGAGTGTACCAATATGGATTTATATATATATTATTTATTTATTAATGGATAAACTTTTTATATATATATGTATATGGGCAAATATATATTTTTCCATGGTTATGTGGGTTCTTACAGTTACCTGTAAGACCATTGTGTGGGGCAGGCTGGTGCTATGTGTTTCCTTATCCTTAGGGGAATGCTGCAAAGAGGTAGAGGACCAAGCATGCAATCAAGGCTGTCCCGATAGACAAGGATTACTGCAAAAGCAGCAAGATGCAGGCTTTGGGAAACAGGCTGCAGCCCCATGCTCTTACTGCAGAAAGAACAAGCAGATCAGTAAGAGCAATGGGAGTACTGCAGAGCTGAAAGACCATGATTATCTTTTGGGCACAAAGGGGTGGCAGGCAGGATGGTGGTGATAAAAGGGCTAGGGGGACTATTAGTTCTGGGGCCTTGGCTTACAGGCTAGCAATCTAGAAAAAAAATTACAAGAAAATGCTAATTAGGAAAATTAAACAAATTTTGTGTTGCTGCAAGTGTTGTTGTCAAGGGGTTACCATAAAGCCCCTTCAATGCAAACTGTTTTTCTGAACTTGATGGGCCAGTGAACATATCTCCCACCAGGGTAGAAAATATCCTCCTTCACTACATGAAGCTTACAAAACGTTTGTAGTGTAGAGCAAGTTTTTGACTATTTATGCCAGCTATTTTAACCTGGCAATTATGCTCAGCTCTGTCTTGAAGCTGTCAGCATGCACAGCTCTATATTCTCCCATTATTAAGCAATATGAATGCAGAGACAATGTTAGACTGATTCAGTACTCTCCTGCAAATTAAGAGAGCTGTGTTTTGATCAGACTTTGCACCTGGCTATCATTATTGTAAAAGCTGTTAGGGGTGGAGTTCACAGAACCCTACAGTCTATCCTACATTTCAAAATTATAGACAAAAAAACAGAGCTATTGAATTGATCTAAATAACAGTGACAATAATCTCTGTTTAGCTGGGAGTCTCACAGCACTTAGAGGAGTGAGGGATCTGACATGCAGAACTGTAAAGCAGAGCAAAAGAGATACATAAAAAACTGGGGTGGCCTGTGTCACCCCATGCTTCGTGTCATGCTGAGTGACATCCCCTTGCTTGAGGATCTGCTTGCTACATGTTAATGTGTGGAAAAATTCACAACTCCAGTGGTTCATGTCCAAAAAGAAGACAGAGGAGTCCTTTAACTTTATTTGAATAAAGCAAGAGGCCATGGGGCATTTCCCCTGGGGTCTCTAAAATTGTTGGAGAACACAGCCTCCTTTTTATCCTAATTTCCCAGCCACATCACTCTGTCCCTTTCCCCACTAAGATACTTGGAAGGTAGAGACTTCCTGATACGCCTACTACATGTCCCCCTCTAATATGCACACCCCCCCCACACACCCCCCCTTTTGTATCTCTGTTGTTCTTCTCTAAGTTCAGGAATTTAACACGGCCTTGGTTGATGTCACAGTGTCACGATCCGCTAATACAAGCGGGGGTCGTGATGGTTCTATCACCGATCTCAGAATGCAAAAGACACAATGGGGATTTCAATTTTAATCAACAGTGCACTTTTATTGAGTGCCAACAACATGATTGTGCGATAGAGGAGAGAGAGATATAAAGAAACAAAGTATGGGGGGGGGAATAGCTACCAACAGATGAGACGAAGTCCTCGTGGTCCTCTGCCAATAGACTCGCCATCGTCCGTGGGGAGATCTCATCGTGGTAAATTCAGAGTCTCTTTATAGTCTTTTCGAAGATGGGGTGGGAAAGGGGGGCAACTGGCCAGGAGGTGAACTATTGTTGTGAGGGCCCCATTGTACAGAAGCAGGTGTACAGGACAGGTCATTCCTTCTCGCTTCAGTGCAGTCCTTCCCGCCTAGGCAGCAAGAACGGCGCCACCACAACCTGTACTAATTTCCTCAGGAATGCACACCAGTCCTCAGCGGGCGCACCCACAGGCCACACTTGGCAAACATCCCACCTCAGCCAGGCCGGGACTCCTGTGCAAAAGTTCTCCCCTCCTTTCGGGGTTTTTTAGGGTTTTCAGTCTCTGTCCTTGTCGATGATCGTGAGGCAGATGAGGGATTTTCGGACCGTCTCTTACACACAGTTTGGACAAACTTAGGAAGAAGACTTGAAGAGCTTCCTCCGCAAAAGATAGGGTCCTAATAACTCCCTTCCCGTCCCCTTAAGAATTCTCGGAGGAAAGTGAAAAAACCCCTGTTTATTTAACAAAACCCAGCAGCTGGGGGGGGGGGTGTGCACGCAGGCATGAGGGGAAGGGAAAGGAAAATTAAAGAAAACTGAATAATGTTAGATAATAAACCTCTCGTGATGACGACAGCCTGGATGAATTCAGAGTCCTTGGTTTCCTGGGTGTAGTTTTCTGCTCTGTCTCCCTCTGGGAGAGGTGGTGTAGGCCTCTCTCCCTGGGCCCAGGGTGTAGGCCCGAGAGTTCAGTGGTCTGTTGTAAAGTTCCAAAGGAAGAAGAAAAAAAACAATCCCAGGAACAAACTGACTTCTTTCCTTGCGTCAGGCAGAGGAGGGAAAAAGCCAAAAGAAAGTTTCAACTCCCTCCAATATGAGTAAAAGCAGTGCCAAAAACTCACAGAAAAAAAAAGTAAAAAGTGTCCCCTTTGCCTTCTGCCACACAGAAAACGGCCAGAGAGAGTTCTTTCCTCAGAAGCAGTTTCTCCTGAGAACCACAACATAGCTAGCTGATAAGTAAAAGAATGTAAATATCCTTGGAAGAAAACCAAAACACCGTGCCTGGCTTCTAGAGCCAGCTTAAAGACACAGAGTTAATATTTTTCATTAAGCAGGCGATTGGGATATATAGCATCATAAAGTCACTCCAGGACAGTTGAGCAACAGTCCATGTCAATTGGTAACATTCTTCTGAAATTTATGGTTCCTCCCATTACTATTTTATCCATCAGTCCCTGCTATCTTATCTACCAGTCTTTGGCCCTATCTACAAGCAGACTCACATAGTCTGTTTGTAAAGATGCATTCATCTTATTCCTTTCAATCCCTCCTCTTATTATTTTCTCAATAATTGTCTTTACAAACCTTAATTACCATTGACTTAATTTTCTCTTCCTGGGTCTTTTTTTGGTTTTGCAATTATTCGCAGTGACATCATTCTCTGTCCTTTTGCAGCCATTTCTGGATCAGTAGGCCTGGTTACCGCCTGCATCCCCTTGATCACATGCTGAATGAGCTGCACTAAGCAAGGTATCATGCATGGTAAAAAAGATTAAGAGTTGCTATAGTACATAAGAGGAAAAATAGCATTTGTTTAACCCATAGTCTGCCAGGTAACCACAAAAACATGTCCTATTCCCATCCTTTCCATGTTTGGACTGGTACATGAGCTAACTTTCTTATTTCCTTTCTTATCTGTTTTACGACTTTTCTGTTGTCATCTATTTGCAAACAGCAGTTTGAGTCATTTAATTTTCTACAAAATCCTCCTTCTTCTGCTAATAGATAATTTAATACCGTTCAATGTTGAAATATCGCATTCCTCATTTGAGTGGATTGGTCGGCAAGAAGGTCAAGAGCTGTAACTGTCTGGTTAGTTATTATTTCAAAGACAGGTTTTAATCTAATTATCCAATTCAAATCATAAATGGGTTCTCTGGCACCCGATAGGAATTCATTAGAATTCCAAGTGGCTAGTCCATAGTGTTGTATCATTTGTTCTGGTGGCCATTCATCTTTTCCCCATTTTTGCACCCTCCCTCCAGCCAGGGGTGCATCAATTGACCGCTTTTCTCTAATTAAATCATCATATACCTTGATTCCTAACTGATTTCCCTGAACTTCTGGTAGCAAAAAGAACAATGGTCTAATATACCCTATATAACATACTCCTGACCAGTTTGGAGGCAACCTTTGGTAGGCATGTGTCCTCGTTTAAAAGACAGGTGTCTGTCAAGGAAGGTGGGAACCTTCCTGGAATGGAAAAGATGACCTCCTCCCTTGTCGGGTGATTGAAGAGACGGGACGCAGCTTGATGCAAGCAAAAGTCCGTTTATTAAAAGCATGGCAGCCTTATACACTCTTGCCATTTCTATGATTCCTTAACCACAGTCTTACATGATTTCCTTAAAACAAAGCAACTACCTCCCTTAATTCTTCCTTCTACATTTTTGTTTGCATTTCCCAGGGCTTCTGTCCCACTAGGGTCAGAATGTCCATATTACTCATCAGCTCTGCTGTACTTTGCGCTCTGCTGCCCAACTGCTCCCCTTCATCTCCCCCTTTCTTTTCCACCAGCAAAACCCTCTTCATAGATTTATCAATCAATTTTTGAGCACACTGCAAAATACAAAGTAAACAAATTAAAAGCACTAGCAAAATTCCTAATACATAAATTCCTGTTTTCAACAAATTTTTTAGCCATCCCATGATTCCAAAACCTCCAAATAATTTGTCAAACCAATCCCATCCATCTACCATCTGGAGCTTACGCTGTTTTGTAGGGCTTTAATGCTAGCGTGAATAGATTCGGAGTGGTCAGACAAATTCATATAACACATGCCTTCAAAATCTTCACACCCATGTCCATGTGCTAAAAGCAAAAACTCAATTGCAGCTCTATTTTGTAAAGTAGCATGTCTAACGCTGTCTACGTCTAGCAACAATCCTGATAAAGCGGTGCTGGTAGCATTTGTCTGTTTGGCTAGCCAGCAGCTTAATTTGTTCAAAGTTTTCAATGCTTGGGCCATGCCTATAGGCACAAACAAGGAGGCAAGGACTCGAGTTCCTAGATTCCAGTTTTCAACAGTATCATCGCAATCTGAAGGAAATTGATGTGTCTCTCGTTTGCTCCTATGGGAATATTTCCACATGGATATATTCATTCGGGATGGGTGTAACAGGGACAATCAGCCAAATTTATGGGGTCCTCCTACAGCTTTACCAGAGATGCCTTTCCAGGCCCAGTTGCCACATATTAGGAAAATATTGTCTGGCAAGCCTATGGCATCTCTACCTGGAGCAATTTGTCGGGGAGTGGTATTGTTGCACCACAGTGAGGCATTTTGATAAATACCTGCCCAGATACTAAAATTCCAATCTTATGAACAAAAAAGCCAATAGAATAGTTTTAAAAAAAGCACATAAACGCTTGGGTAAATCCCAAGATATTAATCTCTTGAGGTTGTAAAGGTAAAGTGGGAAATTCATTAACTTTATCCATCCCTTGGCCGGAAGAATTGTCCTTGTACCATCTCTGTGGCAACCCCTGATTATTTCGGTATTGTGTGTTGCACCACCCCCATGGCTATAGCCGTCCGGGGGCAGTGCAATTGTGTTGCGTAGTATCGTGAAACAACACATCCCACTCTTCCTCATTAAGAGGTATTGCTACAAGGCACGTTTGAAAGGGATTACTAGGTGTTGTCAAAGATAGGCACAGCGTAGACTCATTTAAGGCTTGTGCGAGTGTAAGCCAAACATTACCTTGAGGTACGGGTAAAAAGGGGCTGGCTTTAGCAGGCACGAGGATGCTGAATCCTCCTAACACCAGTCCTAGGAGGCCAATCATGTTCCCAATATTTGTCACCAGGCCAAAAGCGTTTTTCATACCTACGTACACAATCAAAGGCAACAATATCTGCAGGCCCTTCTGAAATACCAAACCAATCACAATGAGGGCAGAGAGGGCAGCGAGATTCTAAGCTGCACCACCACCTCTTAAAACAACGTTTACAAGCACACAATACTTTTGCACAATGAGTCCAATTGGCACAAACAAAACAAGGTATAGGGGCCCTGTCAGTAGCAATGTCCCAGTCTCTTAATACTTGCTATTCTTTTTCTTCTCAACACTATTGTTGTTCCTCGATCAGCACATTGGCGAGGCGGAGTTTCTGTTGGGTGCTCAGATGTTTTAGGCTTCTAAGTCTATGGGTTGGCGAGGGTCCAGTAAATGACCATTGTGGTGTCCTTCAGGTCTCAGTGGCGGAAGCCTTGGAGACTCTAGGGATTTGTGGCGAGGATGAAAGGCAAGAGAGAGGGTGGCTAGGATCTGGTCCTAGGGATTCTCAGAATGGCCTCACGTTCTTTACCAGGATCCACTTTGGGCTGTTTTCTGTGGAAACACAAGCATAACCTCTTCCCCATGTGACAAGGGGGTATGGTCCCAGGACTTTACCTGATTCTGGATCTCTAATGAGCACTGGGGCCTTTTGTTTGACCTCTAATTGAGGATTATTGCCAAAGTGCCTTACAATTGGAGGGTTAGGGTCCATTAATGAGCAATTAAAAAAATTAAAAATATACAACACCTTCTGTAATCGCTCAGCTGGGGTGGCATTCCCCATTCCCCCTTTCTGTTGCAGCAAAAGACGCTTAAGTGAAGTATGGGCTCTTTCAATAATAGATTGGCCAGTTGGAGAATGGGGAATCCCTGTGACATGCGTTACTCCCCATAGGGCAAAAAAATCTGCCACACTCTGGGAAGTATATGCTGGACCATTATCAGTTTTGATTTGTAGGGGAATACCTAATACTGCAAAGGCATGCACAAAATGTTTGCGAACATCTCTTGCCTTTTCTCCTGCATGACATGATGCAAATAAGGCACCTGAAAAGGTGTCAATGGAAGAGTGGATGTATTTGAGCCGACCAAATTCTGAAAAATGAGTGACATCTGTTTGCCATAGTTGAAGGCTTTGGAGTCCTCTAGGGTTAACACCTCCTGCAACGGAGGGAAAGGAGTGCCTCTGGCAGTCAGGGCACACAGCAACAATGCTGGAGGCTTGGCGGTTAGTCAAATCAAAAGTGCGTGCCAGCGCGGCAGCATTCTGATGAAAAAAGGAATGGCTGAGTTTTGCTTGGGCAAACCAGTTAGGCAACACTTGAACAGGTAAAGTGAGCAAATCTGCCTGGTGATTTCCTTCTGCAACGAAACTAGGTAAAGTAGTGTGAGAACGAGCATGCATTACAAAGTAAGGCTGTTGCCTAGCATCTAAGAGAACAACAAGTTGTAACCATTGAAACAATTCCTCATTAGACACTTCCTTCAGTACGGCAGCTTCAGCTCTCTCAACGATCCCTGCAACATAAGCAGAATCTGTAATTAAGTTAAAAGGAATAGGCCATCGCTGAAAGGCTTGTACAACAGCTGCCAATTCAACAATTTGAGGAGAACCTGAAACAGTAGCAACATCTGAATCCCATAGGTCGGATTCTGTGTCCCACCAGAGTAACACCGACTTGTGCGTGCGGCCAGACCCATCTGTAAAAACAGTTAAAGCCTGCAAAGGAATTTCGCTTCTTTTGGGTTGCGTTAGGAGATTAGAACTGGCCGCTATTAGCTTGTGCTTTGGGGGATGCGAGGAAAGTTGTCCAGAAAAGTCAGCCAAGGCCATTTGAAACATTTCTGACTGTTGCAACAACCACTGCAAATAAACAGAAATAATAGGTAAACAGATCAAACAAAAATCCACACCTGCAAGTGTGGTTAATCTTTGTCGGGCTTTTACAATAAGCAAAGCAATAATTTCATGTTGAGTGCTTATGGTCTTAGACATGTGATGTGACAAAAAAATCCATTCTATAATCAGCAAAGGGTCTGGCGCATTAGGATCCCACTGATAAATCAAAGCATGGGGTTGCTTAGCTGGGTTAAGAATTATTAAACAAAAAGGTAACTCAGGGGCCCATTGGGCTGCTTGGTGGTTTGAAATAGCATCAGCTACTTGTTGCAATGCTTGAAAAGCTGCTGATGTGAGCTGCCAAGGCAACAGAAGGTCTGGTTCCCCTTTTAGAAGAGCAAACAAAGGGCTTAAATCTGTATTTGAAATTCCTAACAAAGGACAAACCCAATTAATGGTTCCCAAAAGTTTTTGGGCATCATGTAAGGTGCGAATGTCTGATTGAATTTGTAAAGTCTGAGGGGAAATAGTCTGAGTCCTGATACGCCAGCCAAGGTATTTCCAAGGGGGTTGGCGCTGGACTTTTTCAGGAGCAACACAAAGTCCTGCTTGAGTTACAGCAGCAATGACAAGGGCTAGGGCTTCCTCCATAACCTCTTGTTTCTCTGCTGCTACGAGAATGTCATCCATGTAATGATACAGGAGGACATCAGGCATTTTCTGGCAGATGGGACTGAGGACCTTTGCAATGAACCACTGACAAATAGTAGGGCTATTCTTCATTCCCTGTGGTAGGACAACCCAATGATATCTTTGCAAGGGTGCTTGCATGTTAGTGCTTGGGACAGAAAAGACAAATTTAGGAGCATCATCAGGATGCAAAGGAATGGTAGAAAAGCAATCCTTCAAATCAATTACTGTCAAATGCCAGTTTTGGGGGATTATGGTAGGAGATGGGAGACCCGGTTGAAGGGCCCCCATATCCTCCATCACTGCATTAATTTTTCGAAGGTAATCACAAACACAGGAGAGTTCCAGGGGCTAATTGAGGGGACTATATGTCCCTTTTTTAATTGTTCCTGAATGAGCTCTTCAAGTGCACGTAATTTAGGTAGCAGCAGGGACCATTGATCGACCCAGACAGGCGTTTCAGTTTTCCATGTTAGTTTTAGGGTGTCGCCCACCACAATGGTCCCTGTTAAAAACCCGATTGAATCCTAACACCCCATTGTGAAAGCAAGTCTCTCCCCCAAAATACCATATGTACCGGTAAAACAAAGGGTTTAATGGATGCTGTGTGACCCTCCGGCCCAGTCACTTGAATAAAATGACGGCTTTGGCAGCTACAACTACTTCCTCCGATTCCCGTGAGGGCCTGATTGATTTTGGCGAGGGCCCACACAGGAGGCCATTTATTTTGAGCTATAACTGTCACATTGGCCCCCCATCAATAATGCCAGTTAGGGTGATTTGAAACCTGTGGAAGGAGAGTGTACATTTACATGTGGGACGTCTGTCAGATATAGCCTGTACCCACAAAATTTGTGGGGTTCCTGTAGAGCCAAATCCCCCTTTTCTTTGTTTAGGGTCGCCCACAGAAGGCAAAATAAATGGGTCATATGGAAAAGGGATTAATTGTGCAACGCGAGTTCCCTTCGGAACTGTGCAAGGTGAAAAAGGAGTCCAGGTCATGATTTTAATCTCTCCCACCGCATCAGCGTCAATGACCCCCGGAAGAACAAAAAGGCCAGATATGGTTGTGGAGGATCTTCCTAATAATAATGCACCTGTGTGGGGTTGGACTGAGACAAAAATTCCTGTAGGTAATAAGTGAACAGAGGAATCAAGCAATGTTACTGTCAGAGGTTGCCAGGTCCATTCCAAGGCTGCCGGGAGTTGCTGGGCAAAGACTTGAGGCGTCTGCAGTGGCAGCGGAGGCATTTGTGTCTGCACGCGGCTCCGGCCCGCGCTCTACTGCTTGTTTCCCTGAATCGGTCGCCCTTGAAAATCATACTTAGAACGACATTGGTTAGCAAAGTGTCTCCCCTTGTGACAATGAGGGCACACAGCAGGAGCCTTAGATCAGCTCCCCTTTAAGGCAAAGCAATCTTTTTTGAGATGACCAGGCTTGCCGCATGCAAAGCAGACCCCCGAAGTTCCCTGGGGAACATTGAGGGCTGCAAAGGCGTTAGCCATGGCTTCATGTTTGTGTTCAACTGTGGTAGAGAGGGACAGGCGGACGGAAGATCACGCGATGTGACGGAAAGCAGGAGCAGCATGGAATCTTCCTCCCTTCATTCCTTTGTGATAAGAGCATGCAAACCCTCCTAACTCCAGTAGTTTTCCACTCCTTACTAACTCCAGCTATC
>JACAXG010000586.1:10024-20241 GCA_018881555.1 Amblyornis subalaris
CTGTCCTCTTGTCCCCACAGCCATGACCTCGGGACAGGTGGCTCTGCACATCCTTGCCCTCCTCTTCTGCCAACACAGTCCAGGGAAAACATTTCCACTACTCCACCTCAGGGAGGGTCCCAGATGGCTCCACACCGCTCTGGGTGCTGGTGGTGGTGGCAGAGGAGAACCCTGAAACCTTTAGGTGAGAGTCAGAGGKGCTGAGGGAGTGGGATTTGGCATCCTGCCACCCAGCCCTGAGCCCACTCCCTCTCCCCRGCAACTTCCAGACATCCTGGGGCCCCATGGTGGTCTCCATGCACGGGCTGGCTGCCAGCATGGATGACAGGACGTACTGGCAGTGCCTCCGTGCTGGGGACACCCTCCATGAAGGGGGGTGGCCCAGACTGTGGGTGGCACCTACAGAGTACACACTGGGGAGCACATCCAGGCCATCTTCAGCTCCTACTGACACCACCGAAGGACGCTGGGAGCCACCATGGAGCAATAAAGTGCCATTCCAGTATGTCCCTAGGTATCTCTGTGTCCCTGGGAGTGGCAGACAGGGCTGAAGTAGGAGGTCCCTTGTAYCCCCTGCTTCCAGGAACGGGAAAACAAGCAGGTATTGTTCCTACAACCCCTGCCGGGATAACTAAAGGGGGAACCCAGCAGAAGACACCAAGAGCAACCTAGGACACGGGGATCCCTGGGATGCCCCTACACCAGGTTCCCTTGTGGGAGCCAGGGTGGAGGATTTGGGTTATAAACCGCAGGGTTCCAGGGAACCCCCAGGACCGAGGGRATGGGGTTGGCCGCACAGAGCAGAGCCGACCAAAACAGCGATTGGCAAGGAGTCAGTGTGCCGTCTGGAGAGAGGAGGACACTGGAAGCAGGAGTGTCCGCAGAGCCACCGGGTGATGGAAATAGATTGTTAGGGGTGTCAGGGGCTCCCATGATACCAGGGACTCGCCACACTGGAGCCCTTGATAACAGGCAGGGTGGGTGCAGACCGAGAGGAAGTGTGTTTCCTGGTAGACATGAGGGCCTCTCAATCCACTCTGAACTTTATGCCTAAGGGGGAAAATTGTCAAGAAGTTCTTTGATTATTCAGGGAATAAGTAGGACAGATGAGCAGGTGTGTTTTATTCAACCCTACTGGTAAATGCGGGGGATAAGTCTGAAATGCATGAATTTCTGTTTGTTCCTAATTGTGGTTGTAGTTTACTGGGAAGGCATTTGATGGCTAAATTGGGAATGTAAATTAATATTGTGAAAGATGATAAGGAAGCTAACACCACTGTAACTTTGTGTCAAATGTCTGAAAAGGCCTACACTGAAGTAAACCCAGACGTGTGGGCAGCCCCAGGGAAATATGGAAAATTAGATATGGAGCATCTCCAAATGACTTAGGAGCCACCAGGACAAGTGGTGTCTAAAAAGCAATACCCTCTTTCAAGGGAGGGAAGGAAGGGGTTACAGCCTGTTACTGAGTCCCTGTGAAAGGCAGGTCTCTTGGAGCCATGGATGTCTCTCACTTAAGAAACCGGCAGGATTTTAAGGTATCAAAAAGCAGATGAACTGAGGCTCCTGCTGTAGCCCTTTCCGACAGGGAAAAAGAATTTGAATTGTATGTGGATGTTGAACAGGGCCATGCCAAAGGAATTCTAGTGCAAGAACACGGTGGGAACCTGAAGACCAATGGCCTATTTTTCTGAAATATTAGACTCACTGGCGAGGGGGTGGCTCCTTTGTTTGCAAAATTGTGCAGCCACAGTTTTAATGGTAACTGAGAACAGCAGGAGAATCTCTTCGTGTTAAAGTCTTGCATCAAGTTAAGGCTTTGTTAACCAGAAGAGCCTCTCATGGAGCTGTGGGATGGAAACTGGTAGCTGCAGGACACTTGTTGCTCAGCCACGTCCTCCTGGGACTGCTTCTCTGGCTCAACCTAGGCTCCCATTGCTACTTCCAGGGTTTTCCTGGACATATCAATGCTCAGGGATGCCATGGTGTTGTTGATCTCCATAGGATGTTGTTCACCTCCATGTTCCTGATCTCCAAGGGAGAAGGGAGCGCTGGCCATGTATATCCTCAGTGATGAGTGGGGTCTGCTAATACCCATGGCTCTGAGGGAGCAGGGAGACCTGTCCAAAAGGGTTCCTCCATCTGCAGTCTGGCACAACTCACGGAGGCTCTCGGAAGGATGGAGGCTCTTGTGAGAAGTAACCCAAATGTGCAGTTCTACCTTATCCTGCTCCTCCATAGCCTGCTCCACAGAGTGCCCTRGAGATGAGAACACCTGTCTTTGCTGCTCAAAGATCTAGTCACAAACAATGCCGRGGGCCTTCTCCTATGCCACAGCAAGAGAATCCTGCGAGCCTTGGACTGGGAAGTCGTGGGTACAGGAAAAACTGAGTTGTGCCTCTGGCACCTGGAACAGCCTTTTTGGAATGAGCTGAGCCGAATTTTGGTTCCCGGCTTTTCCTGGCCATGTGCACTATCAGGGAAGAGTGGATTCTGCTAATACCCATGGCTCTCAGAGAGCAGACAGACCTGTCCAAAGGGCTTCTTCCATCTGCAGCCTGGCACAACTCAGGGAGGCTCTGGAAGGAATGGAGGATCTTGCCAGAAGTAAGAAAGATGAGGAGATCCTCCACATCCTTCTCCTCCACAGMCTGATCCAATGACTGGCCTGGWGATGGGAACATCTGCCTTTGCTGCTGGAGGATCGTCTCCAGCATTGTGCCGAGGGCCTTCTCCTAGGACACAGCCGCAGCATCATGGCAGCCATGGACTGGGAACTTGAGGTACCAGGATACTTGCAGCTGGATCATTTGACTCTGGATAAAGTTCTTAGAGTGGGCTYGGGATCACTTTTTACTTCCAGGTGTTTTCTTGGACACGTGAATCTCCAGGGATGAGTTGCTTCCATTGAGAACCGTGAATGTGAGGGAGCAGGGAGACCTGTCAAAAAGAGGTTCCTCCATCTGCAGTCTGGCACAACTCACGGAGGCWCTCGGAGGGATGGAGGATCTTGCCTCAAGTAACTCAAGTGTGCACTTCTTCATCCTGCTCCTCCACAGCCTGCTCCAGAGAGTGCCCGGGAGATCGGAACACCTGCCTTTGCTGCTGGAGGATCTCGTTGCCAACCGTGCCAGGGCTCTTCTCCTATTCCACCTGCACAGCATCCTGGGAGCCTTGGTCTGGGAACTCATGGATGCAGGATACTTGCTGCTGTGCTTCTGGCTCCTGGAAACGCCATCTTGGATTGAGCTGGGCCCCTCTTTTTACTTCCAGCTATTTCCCAGCCTTCTGCATCTTCAGGGATGAGGGCGTTGTGCTGACAGCCGCCGCTCTGAGGGAGCAGGGAGACCTGGTGTCCTGGAATGACTTTATGATGCTATATATCCCAACTGCCTGCTTAATGAAAAGTATTAACTCTGTGTCTTTAAGCTAGCTCGAGAAGCCAGGAGCTATGTTTTGGTTTTCTTCGAAGGATATTTACATTCTTTCATCTTTATCAGCTTGCTATGTTATGGTTCTGAGGAGAGAACATCTCGGCAGTCACTTTTTATAGTTGAAGGCGAAGGAACACTTTTTTTACCTTTACCTTTTTTTTCTTGTGAGCTTTCGCCTGGTTTTTTACTCAACTGAGGGATATTTGGACAGAGTTAAAACTTGCTTTTGGTTTTTTCCCTCCTCTGCCTGAGGCACTGGAAGAAGGGAGGTTTTTTTTCTGGGATTGTGTTTTGTTTTTCTTCTTCCTTTGGAACTGTACAACAGACAACTAGACTCTGTTCTACAGACCATCTCTCCGGGGCCTACACCCCCCGGGCCTGGACAGGGCCTACTCCGTACTCAAGCAGCTAGTTAGAGACAGAGCAGAAGACCACACCTGCCAAGGACTCAGGACTTTGATTCATTCAGGTTATCGTCCTCACGTGAGGTTTATTATCTAACATTATTCATTTTTATTTTTATTTCTTTTCCCTTCCCCTGGTGCCTGCGTGCACACCCCCCCCCCCCAGCAGCTGGGTTTTGCTAAATAAAACAGGTTTTTTTCACTTTTCTCCGAGAAATTCTTAAGGGGAGGGGAAGGGAGTTTTGAACCCTATCTTTTGCAGAGGAAGCTCTTCGAGTCTTCCTCCTAAGTTTGTCCAGACCGTGACAAACATATTTGGTGCATTGGCTGGGAAAGTGAAAAAAGCTGTGCTGATTATGGTTTTAATTACTGTGTATTGGGGTAAAGTAGTTACCATGCGGTTTAAGATACTAACATCTCTCTGTTCTCTAGATCTGCTTAAGGCACTAATGCTTTTCTGGTCTTTAGGCCTGTTTGCCTACCCATAGATAGCTTCAGTTTTGTTCTTGGTATTTATCTTTATCGAAACAGGGATAGCAACCAAGATTGCTATGCTTCTTTGCTCAGTGATACTGATTTATAGAAAGTTTATAGAGGTACTGGGAGTTATTCGAGATGTGTATGGTTTGTTGATTAAGCGTTTTAGTCTCAGTTGCCTGTTAAGGGGGTCTTACAGTAATTACACCCAATTTGTAGGAGGAGATGGGTTTTCCCAGCCTTTCCCCTCCTTCTTCCCCTTTGAATTTGATACGTCACTGTAGCCCTGCATTTTGCAGTTCTTTAGTTGTGCAGTGTTTTTAGTTCGGCAAATAGTTTCTCACGCACTTTTGTATAAACATAACTTTGTTATCCTAACCGGCCCAATGTTTATGAATTCCTAACCTATATGATAGACAATTTTGTTGACCAGTGGACAGCAGGAGGTGGTRTTCCCATCCTCCAATCCACGGTGGTTTCTGAAAACATATAAATAAAGACCGAGGGCAGAGGCCAGCTCTCTTTCCTTTCTCCTTGGCCTCTGCCCTATTGGTGGACCCTGACAGCTGTCTCCGTGTGTTTATTCGTGTCTGAGAGCGACACGTCACCTTTTGAGAATGTTCAGTTTCCTCTGAATGTTAAAGAAACTGCTTTCCTAGTTTTCACGGTGCTTAATTTTGTAGGTTTACTCTATATGTTTTACTCCTCTAAAATAACACCTGAGATGTCCAAAGGGGCTGATGAGACACCTGACCCAGGTGTGGAAATAAAGGCAGAGGGGCAGGCAGATAAATCAGCAAATACCCCAGTTACTCAGGATGTAGCCAAACCAGACGCAGGACCTAAGCCAATGACAGTTGCTCCTGTCACGAGAAACAAGCACAAAACTAAAACTGATCGCCCAGTGAAGGATGATGATAGTGACGCGGGGGAAGGGCCCTCAAGGCCAGCAACTGGCTCAGAACCAGAAACCATTATTGAGTCCATGTCTCTGAAGGACCTTCGTGGCCTAAGAAAGGATTACACCTGACGGTTTGATGAATCTATATTAAGTTGGTTAGTCCGTATTTGGGACACTGCAGGCGATACTACGATTTTGGATGGCACTGAAGCGAGGCATTTGGGATCCCTGTCACGTGATCCAGCTATCGAGCAAGAGATGGTAGTGCCACCTGACCCTCTGAGTCTCTGGATACGGCTCTTGGTAAGTGTGAATGAAAGATACCGGTGCGAAGATGATCTCTATTTGCAGCAAACCTCATGGAAGACCATAGAACAAGCAATTCAACGCATGAGAGAACTGGCAACAGTAGAGATTATCTTCACAYGTGATCCAATAAATGCAAATAGGAACCCAGACTTGATAAGAGTTACACCAGTGATGTGGCTAAGACTCGTATGACTTGGGCCACAAGAATACTCTTCTGCTTTAGCAGTGATGGAGCCGGATGGGACCGTACATGATATGTCGAAGAAGCTCAGAGCATATGAAGATGCCGTGCACGGCCCAACACACGCAAGAATTTCAGCTGTGGAAACACATCTACAGAAAATGGAAGATGAGATGAAGGAGAATTACAAGAAAGTGTAATATAAGATGGAGGAGAATCACAAGAAAGTGGAAGATAAGATAGAGGGTAATCTCAAGGAACTCAAGGAGATTAAAGAGGACCTTTTCCAAATCTCAGCGGTACAGACCAGAGGTTCTTTTACCAGATGCAGACATTTCCCACCTAGAGAGAAAACATACACCTCATGAGGTGAGCTGTGGTTCTTCTTGTGTGATTGTGGAGAAAACATGAGGAGGTGGCATGGACGACCTACCGCTGCTCTGGCACGATGAGTGCGTGAATTAAAGGAGAACAAGACTCAAAAAGGAAGTTCCACCAGAAAGGAAGTAGCTTCTAACAAGGACTAGAGGGGCCCTGCCTCTAGCCAGGTAGAGGCTAGGGATAACCGTGTTTTTTGGACTGTGTGGATTCGTTGGCCTGGCACATCAGAAGCACAAAAATATGAGGCCTTGGTCAACACTGGTGCGCAGTGCACACTAACCCCATCGCGATATGTGGGGGCAGAACGTGTCTCTATTACTGGCATGATGGGGGGATCACAGGATTTGACCCTGGTGGAAGCTGAGGTGAGCCTGACTGGAAGAGAGCAGGAAAAACATCCCATTGTGACTGGCCCAGAGGCCCCGTGCATTGTGGGCATAGACTTCCTCCAAAGTGGGTATTTCAAAGACCCAAAAGGACTCAGGTGGGCATTTGGAATAGCTGCTGTAGAGACAGAGGACATTAAGCAATTGAACACTTTGCCTGGACTTTCAGAGAACCCATCTGCAGTAGG
The DNA here is from genome assembly GCA_018881555.1 of Amblyornis subalaris. Classification (NCBI taxonomy): domain Eukaryota; kingdom Metazoa; phylum Chordata; class Aves; order Passeriformes; family Ptilonorhynchidae; genus Amblyornis; species Amblyornis subalaris. The sequence continues at coordinate 16,686 of JACAXG010000586.1, forward strand.
CCTTCTAAAGGGGGAAGAACAAYGAGTACCAATTGCCACTTCGACAGTGCATCACCGACAGTACCGGACAGCTCAAGATGCTGTGATTCCCATGCACAAGATGATCTGTGAGCTGGAGAGCCAAGGGGTGGTCAGCAAAACCCACTCACCCTTCAACAGTCCCGTTTGGCCTGTGCGCAAACCTGAAGAAGAATGGAAATTGACTGTGGACTATCGTGCCTTGAATGAAGTGACTCCGCCGTTGAGCGCTGCTGTGCTGGACATGTTGGAGCTCCAGTACGAGCTGGAGTCCAAGGCAGCGAAGTGGTGCCACTATTGACATTGCCAATGCATTTTTCTCCAYTCCTTTGGCAGCAGAGTGCAGGCCTCAGTTTGCCTTCACCTGGAGGCGCGTGCAATACACCTGGAACCAACTGCCCCAGGGGTGGAAGCACAGTCCTACCATCTGCCATGGGCTGATCCAGACTGCACTGGAAAAGGGTGAGGCTCCAGAACATCTGCAGTACATCGACAACATCATTGTGTGGGGGAACACAGCAGCAGAAGTGTTCGAGAAAGGAGAGAAAATCATCCAGATTCTCCTGGAAACCGGTTTGGCCATCAAGAAGAGCAAAGTCAAGGGACCTGCTCGAGAGATCCAGYTCCTGGGAGTGAAGTGGCAAGATGGACAACGTCAGATTCCCATTGAGGTCATCAATAAAATCACAACCATGTCTCCGCCAACCAACCAGAAGGAAACGCAAGCTTTCCTAGGTGCCATAGGCTTTTGGAGAATGCATATTCCTGAGTACAGTCAGATTGTAAGCCCTCTCTACTTGGTTATCCGCAAAAAGAGCGACTTCCATTGGGGCCCTGAACAGCAACAAGCCTTCACCCAGATCAAGCAGGAAATCGCTCATGCAGTAACCCTTGGCCCAGTGAGGACAGGACCAGAAGTGAAGAACATGCTCTACTCCATAGCCGGGAGTCATGGCCTGTCCTGGAGCCTTTGGCAGAAGGTGCCTGGTGAGACTCGAGGCTGACCACTAGAATTCTGGAGCCGAAACTACAGAGGGTCCGAAGCCAACTACACTCCAACAGAGAAGGAAATCTTGGCAGCCTATGAAGGAGTCCAAGCTGCCTCAGAGGTAATAGGCACTGAAGTACAACTYCTCCTGGCACCCCCACTACCGGTGCTGGGGTGGATGTTCAAAGCAAAGGTTCCCTCTACCCACCATGCCACAAATGCCACATGGAACAAGTAGATCGCTCTCATCACACAGCAAGCCCATATTGGAAAACTGAGTCACCCTGGGATCTTGGAAATAATCACAAATTGGCCTGAAGGTGAAAACTTTGGTCTCACTGACGAAGAGGAGCAAGAACAGGTGACACGTGCTGAGGAAGCTCCACCATACAACCAATTGCCAGCAGAAGAAACACGCTACGCTCTTTTCACTGACGGGTCCTGTCGCATCGTAGGGATGAAACGAAAGTGGAAAGCAGCCATATGGAGCCCCACACGACAGGTTGCAGAAGCTAAGGAGGCAGAAGGTGGATCAAGCCAACTTGCTGAACTCAAAGCCATTCAGTTAGCCTTGGACATTGCTGAAAGAGAGTAGTGGCCAAAACTCTACCTCTACACTGATTTGTGGATGGTAGCCAATGCTCTGTGGGGTTGGCTGGAAAAGTGGAAAAAGGCTAATTGGCAGTGTAGGGGAAAACCAGTCTGGGCTGCTGAAGAGTGCAAAGACATCGCTGCCCGRGTAGAAAAGCTGCCTGTGAAGATCCGCCATGTAGATGCCCATGTCCCCAAGAGTAGGGCTAATGAGGAGCACCGAAACAACGAGCAGGTAGATCAGGCTGCAAAGATAGAGGTGTCAAAGATAGATTTAGATTGGCAACATAAGGGAGAGYTGTTCCTAGCTCGATGGGCCCATGATGCCTCAGRCCATCAAGGCAGAGATGCCAYCTATAAGTGGGCACGAGACCGAGGGGTGGATCTAACCATGGATAGTATTTCTCAGGTCATCCATGACTGTGAGACGTGCGCTACGATCAAGCAGGCCAAGCAGATAAAACCCCTGTGGTATGGTGGGCGGTGCTCCAAATACAAGTATGGGGAGGCCTGGCAGATCAATTACATCACATTGCCTCAAACACGCCAAGGTAAGCGCTACGTGCTCACAATGGTAGAAGCCACCACRGGATGGTTGGAGACCTACCCTGTGCCTCATGCTACTGCCCGGAACACCATCCTGGGCCTGGAAAAGCAAGTCCTTTGGAAGCATGGTACCCCTGAGAGAATTGAGTCCGACAATGGGACTCATTTCAAGAACAACCTTATAAACACTTGGACTAGGGAACATGGCATTGAGTGGGTGTACCATATCCCTTACCATGCACCAGCAGCAGGCAAAGTGGAACAGTGCAATGGATTGCTAAAAACCACCTTGAAGGCACTGGGTGGGGGATCTTTCAAAAACAGGGAGCARCACTTAGCAAAGGCCACCTGATTAGTTAACACCCGAGGTTCCACCAACCGAGCAAGCCCTGCCTAGTCTGAATCTCTGCATACAGTAGATGAAGATAAAGTACCAGCAGTAAATGTTAGAGGACTGTTAGGAAAGACTGTTTGGATTACTTCTGCCTCGAGTACAGACAAACCCATCCGTGGGGTTGTCTTTACTCAAGGACCAAGTCATACATGGTGAGTAATGCAGAGAGATGGAACAACACATTGTGTGCCACAGGGGGATCTAATGTTGGGTGAGAACTACGTATAAATACCACTGTTTGCTAAATGTCTCTGTCATTATTTGTATATAACTATATATGTATGTATATGTATATGTATGTATAATTGCGTATGTGTAGAGTTAGATATATGTTAGTTTGGGCATTAAGCCGACGATATGAGATAAAGGGTGGAATGTCCTGGAGTGACTTTATGATGCTATATATTCCAATTGCCTGCTTAATGAAAAGTATTAACTCTGTGTCTTTAAGCTAGCTCGAGAAGCCAGGAGCTATGTTTTGGTTTTCTTCGAAGGATATTTACATTCTTTCATCTTTATCAGCTTGCTATGTTATGGTTCTGAGGAGAGAACGTCTCGGCAGTCACTTTTTATAGTTGAAGGCGAAGGAACACTTTTTTTACCTTTACCTTTTTTTCTTGTGAGCTTTCGCCTGGTTTTTTACTCAACTGAGGGATATTTGGACAGAGTTAAAACCTGCTTTTAGTTTTTTCCCTCCTCTGCCTGAGGCACTGGAAGAAGGGAGGTTTTTTTTCTGGGATTGTGTTTTGTTTTTCTTCTTCCTTTGGAACTGTACAACAGACAACTAGACTCTGTTCTACAGACCATCTCTCCGGGGCCTACACCCCCCGGGCCTGGACAGGGCCTACTCCGTACTCAAGCAGCTAGTTAGAGACAGAGCARAAGACCACACCTGCCAAGGACTCAGAACTTTAATTCATTCAAGTTATCGTCCTCACAAGAGGTTTATTATCTAACATTATTCATTTTTATTTTTATTTCTTTTCCCTTCCCCTGGTGCCTGCGTGCACCCCCCCCCC
>JACAXG010000586.1:40533-54467 GCA_018881555.1 Amblyornis subalaris
AAAGAGTGCGGTGACAGAGCTGTCACACAGCTTCTCACACTACAAAACCAAGGACTTCACCTGAAATTGTCAAGAAAACTTATGATGCCAAACTTGTGATGCCAAACTTATGATGTCCAAAAAGGAGACAGAGGAGTCCCGTAACTTTATTCGAATAAAGGGAGAGAACACAGGCCTTTCCCATGGGGCCTTTCAAATTGCTGGAGGATGCAGCCTCCTTTTTATCCTAATTTCCCAGCCGCATTTCAATCTCTCTTTCCCCATTGGCTGAGGTACTTGAGAGGTACAGACTTCTCGAATCTCCTAATACATATCCGCTTCTAATGTGCACCCCCTTTTGTTTGTATCTCTGTTCTCTTTCTGTAAGTCCAGGAATTTGACATGGCCCTGGCTGAGCAACAGTCTGTCAATTAGGGGAATTCCCCTAGAATTTKTCTCTTCCCATTGCTTGAGTTTACCTTTCAAGCATCTGGCTTTATCTACAAACAGGCCCACATTTTGTAAAGACACAGCCTTCTCATTCCTCTCAATTGCCCCTCTTCTTATTTTCTCAATAGTTGTCTTTAGAAACTTTAGTTACCATTGACTTAATTTTCTCTTCCTGGGTCTTTTTTGGTTTTGTGATTATTTGCAGTGGCATCGTTCTCTGTCCTTCTGTAGCCATTTCTGGATCAGTAGGCATGGCTACCACCTCTATCCCCTTGATCATCTGCTGAATRAGCTGCACTCAGCAAGGTGTCATGCATGGTGAAAAGATTAGAGTTGCTGTAGCACATAAGAGGAGAAATAGCATTCGTTAACCCATAGTCCGCCAGGTAATCATGCAAAAGTGTCCCATTCCCATCCTTTCCATGTTTGGACTGGTACATGAGCTAACTTTCTTATTCCCTTAGTTTTCTGTTTTACCACTTTTCCATTGTCATCTATTTGCAAACAGCAGTTTGAGTCATTGAATTTTCCACAAAGTCCTTGTTGTGGTTTGACMCTGGCCAAACRCCAGGCACCCATGAAAAGCCCACTCACTCACTCTCCTCTGCTCTGCAACTGGACAGAGGAGAGAAAATTTAACAAMGSRTTAATGAGTTGAGATAAGGACCAGGAGAAAACACTTCAAGGGCAAAACAGGCTCAACTTAATGATATAAGGTGAATTTATTACTAACAAGATCAGAGTAAGAGAATGAGGAGTAAAAATAAGCCCTTAAAGACACCTTTGTCTCCCCCCAACCCCTCCCTCCTTCCCACCGATGGCGCAGGGAGATGGAGTGGGGGTTTTGGTCAGTTCATCACCCAAGATCTTCTTTCTGCTGCTCAGGGAGAGCAGCAGTTTCCCTGCTGCACTGTGGGGTCCCTCCCATGGGAGACAGTTCTCCGCCAACTTCCCCAGCGTGGGTCCACTCTCACGAGCAGCAGTCCTCCAAAAACTGCTGCAGCATGAGTCCATCCCACGGGCAGACAGTCCTCCCAATGCTGCTGCGGTGTGGGTCACGCTGCCACGGGGTGCAGTCCTCCAAGGGCAGGCTGCTCCAGCCTGGGAGCAAGGCCTCTCTCTCCATGGGACTCCTGCTGGATCACAGCATCCTGGGATCCACCCGCTCTGGCATGGGCACCTCCCCCACAGGCTGCGAGTGGATCTCTGCATCCCCCGTGGACCCCCATGGGCTGCAGGGGCATGGCTGCCTCACCATGGTCCTCACCACAGGCTGCAGGGACATCTCGGCTCCGGCGCCTGGAGCACCTCCTCCCCCTCCTTCTGCACTGACCTTGGTGCCTCCATTGTTGTTCCTCTCACATGTTCTCACTATTACTCTTCTCTAGCTGGAAAATTAAGCTGCACTGCAAACTTTGGCATGAGTTCTTCTTAAATCTGTTATCACAGAGGTGTCACCATCATCTCTAATTGGCCCAGCCTTGGCCAGCAGCACGTCCATCCTCAGAGGCAGCAGGGATTGGCTGTGCTGGACAYGGTGGAAGCTTCCAGCAGCTTCTCACAGAAGCCACCTCTGTGACCCCCCCACTACCAAAAACCAGGCCCTGCAAAACCRACACACTCCTCCTTCTTCTGCTCATAGATAATCTGACACCATCCGATGGTGATGATGCCTTAGGATTTTGGCTTTTGTATTTCTCATATACTTGCAACCCTGCAATTCTTAATGTGTAACTCTAAAGCCCATATAAAAGTGTTAGCTACTGCCTTTAGACAAAATAATCCATCTTCAGGCCTGGACTTCAAGGACACCTTACTGCCTTAGGCCCAAGATCTGTAAACAGCCATTGATGAAGGGGGGCAAACTTGGGGCAAATTACTTCATTACCTGAGGCTCTAATTGGAAGAGCTGGCCCCAATATGCTAATAGATCAAACTTATAAAAGTATGGAGAACTCGTGACCAGTCRTCCATCTTGGGTGGTCTATCTTGGGGAGCRGATCTCAGGGGGTCCACCTGGRGTGTWAGCCCCCACCTGAGTGAGCTTTGACYRCCCTGGATGTACCTGAARGCCWTCAAATGAACATCACCGCTTTTAACCTTTCAATCTTTGTCAAGCCTCTCTCTTTTAGGTAGTCCCGATAAGGCATCAGTGAAATATTGCGTTCCTCATTTGAGTGGATTGGTCGGCAAGAAGGTCAAGAGCTGGAGCTCTCTGGTTAGTTATTATTTCAAAGACAGCTTGTAATCTAATTATCCAAATTAAATTATAAATGGGTTCTCTGGCACCTGATATTAATTCATTAGGATTCCAAGTGGCTGCTCCATAGTGTTGTATTATCYGTTCTGGTGGCCATTCATCTTTCCCCCAATTTTGGGTGCTCCCTCCAGCCAGGAATGCAGCAATTGTTCATTTTTCCCTAATTAAATCATCATATACTTTGATTCCTAGCTGATTTCCTCAAACTTGTGGTAGCACAAAGAACAATGGTGTAATATACCCTACATAACTTATCCCTGACCAGTTTGGAGATAACCTGCTGTCCTGGTTTGAAGGACAGGTGTCTGTCAAGGAAGATGGGAAACCTCCCTTGAGTACAGGAATGACCTCCCTCCCTCCTCCAAATTACTGTACCTTTGAAATTACAGGGCTCTCAGGCAAGGATGTGGTAAAAAGAATAACAGTTCTTTACTAGGGTTATATAACTATATATATATATATATATATATATATATACATAAAACAAGACAGTTAAACAGCAACCACAAGAGAACAGACAAACCCCTTATCAGTTCCTTGTCTGATGTTGAGAGATTCTCCGTTGGAGCAGAGAGGCTGTGGTGACTCCCCCGCGGCTGCAGGGGGCGCTGTGGCATGAGCGCAACGACCCTCACGTGGCAAATGACGGCTCTGGCGGAYGGGAAAGGGGGGGGGTCACTCCCGGTGAGAACCTATGGGGCAGCAGCCCGGCTCCACCAACCTCGGCAGCGGGCAGCGAGAAGCGCAGGCTGGCAGGGTTGACTGGGGAGTGATGGATCTTGGTATCACCCACTGGCAAACCAGCAGAAGGCAGGAAACAGCAGAGACGAGCAGCTCCGGCTGGAGGTTGGTTATAGCGTAACTCTGTACCCTGTGCCGCCGCAGGACCCTCGGAGATGTCACAGCGTATCTGTGCTCTGGAGTCAGCCGGTGGAGGCGTCGCAGTGTAGCAGTGTTCCCGGAGCAAAACCGGCACTTGCTGCAGACACGATCGTCCTCCTCGAAGCCAAGCCGAGAGAGACGGTCAAGCCCCGGTCTCCACCCACCTCTCGCCCAAGTCTCTGGCAGTTCTCTCGAGATGCTCCAGCCTCTGGGGAAACATCCCCCTTGTCAGTATTCCCAAGTCTTTGTTTTTCTTTAATTGAGGGAATTGTCCTGGCTTCTGGGCTGGGCAAATGGTCCCTTTTGTCCTTAAGTATCGTCCATTCTGTGTCATTAACGTGGAATGCAGCTGAACAGATAACTCCCTTTTGTTCTTAAGTATCGCCCATCAATTCCTGGCCAGCCCCTCCCCAACTACACAGCCTCCCTGGTACCCCAGGGGAAAGGCAACAAATTTTCATTTCTTTTTTCTAACCCATAACATTATCCACCCCGAAAATTGTTTCCCTTTCCTCCCACACTAACATCCCACATCAGACTTAACCTTTTAAACTATATACATACATGCATTACCCTAACTATATACATATATACATACAGATGTGGGTAGAGGTACAGCATTGTGAACAATTCAACCTAAAGTAAGGTCCCCTTGAGGTATACATCTGGTTTCTCCATCCTTCTGCATCACCCACCAGGTGCAACCAGGTCCCTGAGCAAAAACAACTCCACGGATGGGTTTGTCTTTGCTTGAGGCAGAATTGACCCAAACAGTCTTTCTCAACATACCCCTCATATGCACCACTGGAACCTTATCTCCATCTACTGCACGGACGTGTTTGGATTGGGCAGGGCCAGCTCGGTTAGTGGAACCTCGGGTGTTGACCAACCACGTAGCCTTCGCTAAATGCAGCTCCCAATTTCTGAAAGTCCCCCCACCCAGTGCCTTTAAGGTGGTTTTTAGTAGTCTGTTGCACCGCTCAACTTTTCCGGCAGCTGGTGCATGGTAAGGAATATGGTACACCCACTCAATACCATGTTCTCTAGCCCAGCTGTTAATAAGGCTGTTCTTGAAATGAGTCCCATTGTCAGACTCAATCCTCTCAAGGGTACCATGCCTCCACAGGACTTGCTTTTCCAGTCCCAGGATGGTATTCCGGGCAGTAGCATGAGGCACAGGGTAGGTCTCCAACCATCCAGTGGTTGCTTCCACCATTGTGAGTACATAGTGCTTGCCTTGGCGGGTTTGCGGCAGTGTGATGTAATCAATCTGCCAGGCCTCCCCATACTTGTACTTGGACCACCTTCCCCCATACCATAGGGGTTTCACCCGCTTGGCCTGCTTGATCGCAGCACACATCTCACAATTGTGGATGACCTGGGAGATACTGTCCATGGTCAAATCCACCCCTTGGTCTTGTGCCCACTAATAGGTGGCATCTCTGCCTTGATGACCTGAGGCATCATGGGCCCATTGAGCTAGGAATAACTCCCCTCTGTGTTGCCAATCCAAATCAATCTGTGACACTTCAATTTTGGCAGCTTGATCTACTTGGTCATTGTTGCAGTGTTCCTCATCAGCCCGACTCTTAGGCACATGGGCATCCACATGGCGAACATTCACAGTCAGTTTCTCTGCCCGAGTGGCAATGTTTTGCCATTCCCAGCAGCCCAGACTGGTTTCCCTCTGCGCAGCCAATTGGCCTTTTTCCACCTTTCCAGCCACCCCCACAGAGCATTGGCTGCCATCCACGAGTCAGTGTAGAGGTAGAGTTTTGGCCATTTCTCTCTTTCAGCAATGTCCAAGGCCAACTGGACCACTTTGAGCTCTGCAAACTGACTCGATCCACCTTCCCCTTTGGTAGCTTCTGCAACTTGTCGTGTGGGGCTCCATACAGCTGCTTTCCATTTGCGGTTCACCCCCACAATGCGACAAGATCCATCTGTTAAAAGAGCGTATCGGGTTGCSTCTGGTGGCAGCTGGTTGTATGGTGGGGCTTCTTCAGCACGTGTCACTTGTTCCTCTTCGTCTGCCAGATCAAAGTTCTCTCCTTCAGGCCAATTTGTGATTACTTCCAAGATCCCATGGCGATTTGGATTTCCAATACGGGCACGCTGTGTGATTAGGGCAATCCACTTACTCCACGTGGCATCGGTGGCATGGTGAGTAGAGGGAACCTTTCCCTAGAACATCCACCCCAGCACTGGTAGCCAGGGTGCCAGGAGAAGTTGTGCCTCTGTGCCAATCACTTCTGAGGCAGCCTGAACTCCCTCACAGGCAGCTAGGATTTCTTTCTCTGTTGGGGTGTAGTTGGCTTCGGATCCTCTGTAACTCCGACTCCAGAATCCCAGTGGTCGGCCCCGAGTYTCACCAGGCACTTTCTGCCAAAGGCTCCAGGAGAGACCATTGTTCCTGGCTGCAGAGTACAGTACATTCTTTACCTCTGGCCCTGTCCTGACTGGGCCAACGGCTACCACATGAGTAATCTCTTGTTTGATCTGGATGAAGGCCTGTTGCTGTTCAGGGCTCCAGTGGAAATTGTTCTTCTTGCGGGTCACCAGGTAAAGAGGGCTCACAATCTGGCTGTACTCAGGAATGTGCATTCTCCAGAAGCCTATGGCGCCGAGAAAAGCCTGTGTTTCTTTCTTGCTGGTCGGCGGAGACATCGCTGCAATTTTATTGATGACTTCAGTGGGAATCTGACGCCGTCCGTCTTGCCACTTCACTCCCAGAAACTGGATCTCTTGGGCAGGTCCCTTGACTTTACTCTTTTTGATTGCAAAGCCGGCTTGGAGGAGAATCTGGATAATCTTTTCCCCTTTCTCAAACACCTCTGCTGCCGTGTTCCCCCACACAATGATGTCATCTATGTACTGCAAATGTTCTGGAGCTTCACCCTTTTCCAGTGTGGCCTGGATCAGCCCATGGCAGATGGTAGGACTGTGCTTCCACCCCTGGGGAAGTCGGTTCCAAGTGTACTGCACGCCCCTCCAGGTGAAAGCAAACTGAGGCCTGCACTCTGCTGCCAGGGGAATGGAGAAGAACGCATTGGCAATGTCAGTAGTGGCACCACTTCACTGCCTTGGACTCTAGTTCGTACTGGAGCTCCAACATGTCCAGCACAGCAGCGCTCAATGGTGGAGTCACTTCATTTAAGCCACGATAGTCCACTGTCAGTCTCCATTCCCCATCAGACTTGCGCACAGGCCATATGGGACTGTTGAAGGGTGAGTGGGCTTTGCTGACCACCCCTTGGCTCTCCAGCTCGCAGATCATCTTGTGGATAGGGATCACGGCATCTCGATTTGTCCGGTACTGCCGGCAATGCACTGTTGAAGTGGCAACTGGGACTCGTTGTTCCTCTACCTTCAGGACTCCTACTGCAGACGGATTTTCTGACAATCCAGGCAAGGTGTTCAATTGCCTTATGCCCTCTGTCTCCACAGCAGCTATTCCAAAAGCCCATTTGAGTCCTTTTGGGTCTTTGAAATAACCACTCTGGAGAAAATCTATGCCCARAATACACAGGGCTTCTGGACCAGTCACAGTGGGATGTTTCTTCCAGTCTTTCCCTGTCAAGCTCACTTCAGCATCCAGCAAAGTCAACTCCTGCGATCCCCCTGTCACCCCAGCAACAGAAATAGGCTCTGCCCCGACATGTCCTGATGGCATTAAAGTACACTGAGCACCAGTGTCAACCAAAGCTTCATATTTTTGTGGCTCTGATGTTCCAGGCCATCGGATCCACACAGTCCAAAAGACCCGGTTCTCCTTGGCCTCTACCTGGCTAGAGGCAGGGCCCCTCTAGCACTGGTCTGGCAAATACATACGGGAGGTACCTTCCAGTGGGTTGGACTCTTGTCCACGGGAAATTGGCACTGCACTCACTCTCATTGACTTCCACTTTTCTTTCTCCTTCAACTCTTGTACTCGGGCTGCTAGGACATGGGTAGGTTTCCTGTCCCACTGTTTCATGTCCTCTCCATGGTCAAGTAGGAAGTACCACAATTCAGTCCATGGGGCGTATCCTCTCTCTCTGGCTGGGGGGTGCCTGGCTCTGACATCGGGGGCTCTGCTTCGCACCGATGCCACATAGGGACTGCTCTCCCTCCTCTCCGTCCTCATCTCCTCCTTTATTTTCTCTTTGAGACTCCTTGCTATAGCAGAAACCTGAGCCTTTATCGTGCCATGAACCATGCTCTCATAGCTCCTGAGTTTGTTGGCTACCGAGCAAACGGTCTCTTGGCATTCCATTACCTCACAATGTCCTTTCTGGTTCAATGAAGCACAGGTTTGAAACAACGGACCCTGGATTCCATGACATTCCACTGCCTCACAATGGTGTTTTGGGTTCAATGAAGCACAGGTTTAGAAGAAGTTACGCTTCGTTCTATGACATTTCATTACCTCACAATGGTGTTTCGGCCTCATTGAATCACAGGTTTGGAATAAACGGTACTAGGTTCCATGACATTTCATTACCTCACAATGGTGTTTCGGGTTCATTGAATCACAGGTTTGGAATAAACGGTACTAGGTTCCATGACATTCCACTATCTCACAATTGTGTTTTGGGTTCAGTGAAGCACAGGGTTCTCACAATTGATGCTGAGTTCCATGACATTCCATTACCACACAATGGTGTTTTGTATTTTATGAAACACAGGTTTAGATCAAAGGAACTTGTTTTCTATGATATTCTAGTACCTGACAATGGTGGTTTTTTTATATGAAACACAAATTTGGAACAATCGATGCTGAGTTCCATGACATTTCACTACCTCACAATGGTGCTTTAGGTTCAATGAAGCATAGGTTTGGAACAATCGATGCTGGGTTCCATGACATTCCAGTACCTTACAATGGTGATTTGGGTTGAATGAAGCACAGGTTTCGAAGAAGTTACTCTGACTTCCATGACATTCCATTACCTCAGAATGGTGTTTTGGGTGCCATGAAGCACAGGTTTTGAACAAAGGAACTTGGGTTTCATGATATTCCTCAACCTCACAACAGTGGTTTCGTTTATATAAAACACAGATTTGGAACAGTTGATGCTGGGTTCTATTACATTCCATTACCTCAAAATGGTGATTTGGGTTCCATGAAGCACAGGTTTGGAAAAAGAATCCATGCGTTCCGTGATGTTTCATTGCATCACAATAGTGTTTCTGCTTCAATGAAGCATAAGTTTCGAACAATGGACCCTAGGTTCCATGACATTCCATTACCTCACAATGGTCTTTTGTGTTTTACGAAACCCAGGGTTGGATCAAAGGAACCTGTGTTCCATTGTATTGCAGTACCTCACGATGGTGTTTTTTTTATATGAAACACAGGTTTGGAACCATCGATGCTCAGTTCCATGACATTCCATTACCTCACAATGTTGTTTTGGGTTCAATGAAGCACAGGGTTTTAACAATCGACCCTGGCTTCCATGACATTCCATAACCTCACAATGGTGTTTTGGGTTGTATCAAACACAGGTTTGAACAATGCAACTTGGGTTCCATGAAATTCTTTAACATCAAATGTCGCCCTGGTTTTTGCAGTTTCTCCATGTTTTTCACTCTGTAACAAACTTCTCATGCTCTTTCTGTAAACATGGTCATGTTTTCATAACGTTCACTATATTGTTTACATTCCTTGGTGCTGGGCGGAGACGTTTGATAGATTTTTCCTTTGACCAGTGTGATTGAGAGGTGGCAACCTCACCCTCCAATCCACGGTGGTTTCTAAAAGCATATAAAATAAAGAGCCACCGTCAACTGGGCCCCCTTCTTGCCTTCTTTTGGCTCCTGTCTGACAGAGCGGTTTCTGTGTGGTTTTTCATGGCCAAGTGTGACAGTCAAAAGATGATTTGGGTTCAATGAAGAAGAAGTTTAGAACAATGGACCCTGGGTTCCATGACATTTTATTACCTCACAATGCTGTTTTGGGAGTTATGAAACACAGGCTTCGAACAAAGGAACCTGGGTTCCATGATATTCCACTACCTCACAATGGTGTTTTTCGTTCAATGAAGGAAATATTTGGATAAAGTTTAGCTTACTTCCATGACATTCCATTACATCAAAATGGTGTTTTGGGTTCAATGAAGCACAGTTTTGGAAGCAGTTACGCTGTGTTCACTGATGTTCCATTACCTCAAAATTGTGTTTTCTTTCAATGAAGCACAGGTTAAGAAGAAGTTTTGCTTGGTTCTATGACATTTCATTACCTCAAAATGGTGTTTTGGGTTCATTGAATCACAGGGTTGGAATAAACGGTACAAGGTTTCATGACATTCCTTAACCTTACAATTGTATTTTGGGTTCAATGAAGCACAGGTTTAGAAGAAGTTATGCTTGGTTCTATGACATTTCATTACCTCAAAATGGTGTTTTGGGTTCATTGAATCACAGGGTTGGAATAAACGGTACAAGGTTCCATGACATTCCTTAACCTCAAAATTGTATTTTGGGTTCAATGAAGCACAGGTTTGGAAAAAGTTACGCTGGGTTCCATGACATTCCATTACCTCACAAAGGTGTTTTTGCTTATATGAAACACAGGTGTGGAACAATTGATGCTGGGTTCCCAGACATTCCACTTCCTCACAATGGTGATTTGGGTTTAATGAAGCATAGATTTGTAACAATGGACCCAGGGTTCCACGACATTCCATTACCTCACAATGGTGTTCTGGGTTCTATGAAACACAGGTTTGGAACAAAGGAACTTTTGTTCCATGACATTCCATTACCTCAAATTGGTGATTTGGTTTCAATGAAGCACAGGTTTGGAACAATCCATGCTGGGTTCCATGACATTCCATAACTTCCTAATCGTGTTTTGAGTTCAATGAAGGGAAGGTTTCGAATAATCAACCCTGGGTTCCCCGACATTCCATTACCTCAAAATGGTGTTTTAAGTTATCTTAAATACAGGTTTGGAACAATGGACGCTGGATTCCATGACATTCCATTACCTCAAAATGGTGTTTTGGGTTCATTGAATCACAGGTATGAACAATGGAACTTGGGTTCCACGACATTCCATTACCTAAAATGATGTTTTGGGTTCAATGAAGTAGAATTTGGAACAATGGACACTGCGTTCCGTCACATTCCATTACCTTAACTAGTGATTTGGGTTCAATGAAGCACAGATTTCGAACAAGCGTCCATGCGTTCCATGACATTCCATTGCCTCACAAGGGCGTTTGTGGTTCAATAAAGCACAGTTTTGGAACAATGGACTTAGGGTTTGATGACATTCCATTACCTCACAGTTGTGTTTTGCGTTGTATGAAGCACAGGTTTGGAACAATGGAGCTTGGGTTCCATGGCATTCCTTTACATAAAATCATGTTTTGGGTTCAACGAAGAACAAGTCTGGAACAATGGACCCTGGATTCCATCACATTCCATTACCTTACAATAGTGTTCTTCGCTTATATGAAACACAGGTTTAGAACAACCGATGCTGGGTTCCATGACATTCCATTGCCTCACAATGGTGTTTTGGGTACAATGAAACTCAGGGTTTTAACAATCGATACTGTGTTCCATGACATTCCTTGGCCTCACAATGGTGTTTTGGGTTCCATGAAGCACAGGATTGGAACAATCGACCCGGGATTCCATGACATTTATTTACCTCAAATGATGATTTGGTTCCAATGCAGCACAAGTTTGGAACTATGGCCCCTGTTCCATGACATTCCATGATCTCACAATGGTGTTTCTGGTTAAATGAAGCACAAGTTTGGAACAATCGATGCTGGGTTCCATGACATTCCATTATCTMAAATTGGTGATTTGGGTTCAATGAAGCACAGGTTTTGAACAATGGACCCTGGGTTCCATGACATTCTATTCCTCACAATGGTGTTTTTTCTTATATGAAACACAGGTTTGGAACAATGGATGCTAGGTGCATGACATTCCACTACCTCACAATGGTGAATTTATAATTCAATGAAGCATAGGTTTTGAACAATGGAACCTGGGTTCCGTGACATTCCACTACCTCACAATTCCGTTTTGGGTTCAATGAAGCACACGTTGGGAACAATCGATGCTGGGTTCCATGACATTCCTTACCGCAAAATGGTGTGTCTGATTCAATGAAGCACAGGTTGAGAAAAATGAATGCTGAGTTCCATGGCATTCCTTTACTTAATATTGGTGATTTGTGTTCAATGAAGCACAGGTTTGAAACAATGAATGCTGGGTTTTATGGCATTCCATTACCTCAGAATTGTGTTTAAGTTCTATGTAACACTTTTTTGGAACAAAGAAACTCTGGTTCCATGACATTCCATTACCTCACAATGGTGTTTTGGGTTCCATGGAGCACAGGTTTGGAAAAATCGATGCTGGGTTCCATGACATTCCATAACCTCACAATGGTGTTTTGAGTTCAATGAAGTAAAGGTTTCGAACACTTCACCCTGGGTTACATGACATTCCATTACCTGAAAATGGTGTTTTATGTTATATGACACACAGGTTTGAAACAATGGACCCAGGGTTCCATGACATTCCATTACCTCACAATGGTGTTTTTTGTTGTATGAAACACAGGTTTGGAACAATAGACCCCAGGTTCCATGACATTCCATTTCCTCACAGTGGTGATTTGGGTTCAATGAAGCACAGGTGTGGAACAATCGATGGTTGGTTCCATGACATTCCTTTACCTCACAATGGTGTTTTTGCTTATATGAAGCACAGGTTTGGTAGAATGGATGCTGGGTTCCAGGGCATGCCATTACCTCAAAATGTTCTTTCTGGTGTAATGAAGCACAGGTTTGGAACAATGAATCCTGGGGGTTATGGCATTCCATTGCCTCACAATGGTGATTTTGGTTCAATGGAGCACAAGTTTGGAACAATCAATGTTGGGTTCCACGGCATTCCATTGCCTCATCATGGTGTTCTGTGTTCAATGAAGCACAGGTTTGGAACAATGGACCCTGGGATCGATAACATTTGTACGACCTCACAATGGTGTTTTGGGTTCAATGAAGCACAGGTTTAGAAGAAGTTACACTTGGTTCTATTACATTTCATTGCCTCACAATGGTGTTTTGGGTTCATTAAATCACAGGTTTGGAATAAACKGTACTAGGTTCCATGACAATCCTTAACCTCCCAATTGTGTTTTGGGTTCAATGAAGTACAGGATTTTAAAAATTGATGCTGGGTTCCATGACATTCCAGTATCTCACAATGGTGTTTTGGGTTGTATGAAACACAGGTTTGAACAATGGATAATGAGTTCCATGACATTCCTTTTCCTCCAATCAGGTTTTGGGTGCAATGAAGCACAAGTTGGGTACAAGGATGCACAAGTTTGGAACAATGGACCCTGGGTTCCACCACATTCCATTACCTCACAATGGTCTTTTGGGTTTTATGAAACCCAGGTTTGGATCAAAGGAACTTGTGTTCCATGATATTCCAGTACCTTACAATGGTGTTTTTGGTTCAATGAAGGACAGGTTTGGAACAATCTACRCTGGGTTCCATGGCATTCCATTACCTCACAATGGTGATATGGGTTCAATGAAGCCCAGGTTTGGAACAATGGACCCAGGGTTCCATGACATTCTATTACCTAACAGTTGTGTTTTTTGTTGTAGAAAACATTGGTTTGGAACAAAGGAACTTTGGTTCTGTGGCATTCCATTACCTCACAATGGTCATTTCTGTTAAAAGAAGCACAGGTTTGGAACAATCAGTGCTGGGTTCCATGACATTCCATTACCTCACAATGGTGTTTTGGGTTCATTGAATCACAGGTTTGGAATAAACGGTACTATGTTCCATGACATTCCTTAACCTCCCAATTGTTTTGTGGGTTCAATGAAGCACAGGTTTAGAAGAAGTTACGCTGGGTTTCGTGACATTCCATTACCTCACAATGGTGTTTTTGCTTATATGAAACAGAGGTTTTGAACAATCGATGCTGGGTTCCATGACATTCCATTACCTCACAATGATGTGTTTGGTTGTATGAAACATAGGTTTGAGCAATGGAACTTGAGATCCACGACATTCCTTTTCCTCAAATCAGGTTTTGGGTTCAATGAAGCACAAGCTTGGATCAATGGACTCTGGCTTCCATGACATTCCATTACCTCACAATGGTCTTTTTGCTTTTATGAAACACAGGTTTGGATCAAAGTAACCTGTGTTCCATGGTATTCCATTACCTCACATTGGTGGTTTTTCTATATGAAACACAGGTTTGGAACAATCGACGCTGTGTTCCATGACATTCCATTACCTCACAATGGTGTTTTGGGTTCAATGCAGCACAGGTTTCGAGCAATCGATGCTGGGTTCCATGACATTCCAGTACCTCAAA